>JBCAUI010294743.1:0-15615 GCA_038406195.1 Haplosyllis anthogorgicola
AATGGGTAATAAAGTGTTCCAGCAGACATATCACCATATCACTGTCTTGCTTTGCTTACTTGCTTAGTGCCGTAACACTAGCGTCCGCCGTGCGACGACTAAGAACGAAATACGGGACGAACCGAGTCTGACATCATAAAATCGCGCTTGATAACATACACATCGTACCCAACTGCATATTAATTTGGTAACCCTTGAAAAGAAAGAAAGACCTTGCTGTGCAATTGACGCAAGGAAAATCACGGTGTGAAACTTTATTTTTCCAAAAAGAATCCTTCTAGAAACGAAGGGAATGGTAGGCTCTGATAACGGTGATTTATTCAAAAATAAATGTCTCTTTACGACTCTCTCTTAGTTTGCATTTCACTGAACGAATTCCTGTCTGGTTTATCCTTCTGTGTTAATTGACTTACTCTCGGTAGATGCAACGGAATTCAAGGGAGTATCGCTCGGAATTGGATTATGACACAAGTTGCATTGTCACACACGATGAGTAGGATGACTCACCAAACCGCTTGTTGGTATCATTTCCTTCGTGTTGTCTTTAAATAAAAGAAAACGATCTTATGTTCGTCTGTACGCATAATGTAAGTCTGAAAAGGAAGGCATGACTATTCCTTCTCGTCAATATTTATGACCAAGCTGTTTATTCAGCTCCCGGAGAATTGTCAAATGTCAACAATTGCGATGCATATTGCGATGCAACGTATGATTCTTCATTTTGAATATCACGACTGAAATTAGCTATTGTTTATCTTGTTTCCCTCGAAGCGTCCGTATGATTTCAGGCTTTTTGGTCGATTGGCTTGTTTGTGGTGAATTTAATGGGATTGAAGAGCAAGGGGAAAAGCATGCTTACACAGGAGACAGCAGATCTATGACTCACACACACTTGTGGACCACACTATAATCACTTCATCATTCCTTAAATGGATGGCAAACCAAAGCAAAATCTTATCTATACAAAAAAGATGGACTCTCGGGATGGGCAGACACTCTCCAAATGTAACATGTTCTACAATTTCTGTCCGTGTCCTGGATATTTTATGTCCAGATAACATTCTTCAACAATCAGGATTGAGATTTCATTTTAGGACAACAGAATTACACGTTGTGTCTTTCATGCGAACAATTTTTTTTTCAAAATAAAGAGGCATGGCAGAAACTCTCTTGACATGACGGTTTCAGAAATTGGATTTTCATTATTTAACTTCCCTTGCCATCAAGAATTACTTCGTTCTTTGAAAATCCGTTTTAATAAAAACACTTTTTACTAGTGGTAGAAACAAGAAAAATATCACTTTTGGTGCACAACACCAATCACAAAGGGGTCGTGCAGTTTTGTTGTATTACAGTAATGCACGATGTTATTCATGCAGATAAGTCACGAATACATAAATGCTTTCTTTTCTGTACTTATTTAGATTGATTTTCCAGGCTGGCACATATCAGAAATCTCTTGGAACGGCACATCAATACCAGTTATCAAAGTTCTAGGCATAGAGCAGGATGAACAATCAGACAGAAGGTTGATCTTGATAGCTGTGTGACCACGTCGTAATGGTGCTGGGAATTATGGATGGGTCAAATTTGTTAGCAAAGTTGAAGATACGAAGGGTTTAGGGCTTTGGGATAGGCGTCGTGGGGAATAAACTTAGTGGAATTCATATCAAGGTCCTTGACATATTAATGTACCATTGCAGCAAACTGTCAAAACTATAATGCTAAACTTGTCATACTTTGACAGTAGTGTGTCTGATACAGGATACCAAGAGTATTATGACTCAAGGCATAATTGTGTTAAAATCCTCACATTATTATGGAGCAATCTCTTTATTAAATCCTCGCCATAATTATCTGAGTTTCAGACAACAGCTATGTGGTTGAAACAATAAACAACTTTTATTTTAAATTCAAAGCCGTAACTGATTTCTGCCTTTTCATTTTGGGAACAACAGAAACTGGTCCTGTACTGTTGTTCGAATGAGAGGCACAGTGGGAAATTTTATTATTTACAAAAATTGATTTCGTGAGCTGTTCCTGGTTCGCTGATATGATAGACCACTTCTGCAGTCATTTGGACCACCCTGACAATCCGGGCTTCATATCCATGTCTTTAAGTGGAAGAAATCTTTCACATTTATGGAACTGGAGAATTGTAACAGTTCATTCCTCCCTCTTTCTTGAGTAACGTAAACAAAATAGTATTAAGCTCTTATACATTAACATTTCCCATTGCAAACCTTTCCACGTAAGTAACCCACGTAAAACCTTGATTTTAAGCTTTTATGCCGTACCTTAACAGTTCTGAATGTATGTTTGCTAATTTTCTTTATTAGACAGTTACGCCACAGTTAAGTACTGCTTTGATGGAGGTGGGATCTCCGTGCAGTCATCAAGCGCAAATAACCACACTTCTTATGGCCTGTACATCGACAAGTGTTGCTCATAAAACCTTTATTCCATTCATTAAAAGTTCATACAAAACTTTTCCCTACACATTCAGATTTTCATATTTTTCCGTAACAAACAAAAAATGAAAAGAGAATGGTTCACAGGTTTCGTTTATGGAAAAACAAAAACATGTAAACTCACATCGTATGTTCGAGTGGCGGACATGGGTAGAATTCTATTGTTTATTAATGAAATACAAAAATACAAATGCTGAGCTGATGCAAAGCATAAGAATTGAGCATTCGAATCAGTGATTCTTCAGCGGGAATACGGGAATTGAGACTCAGCTGGAACATGCGCATTTAATGGGGAGATGCGTGAGAGCTTTTTGGGATAGATGTAGTAAAATGCAAGAGCGCACTATCCTTTCGTAAATAAGACAGGACTGAACGTGACATGTCGATTAATCTTTGCGGCCCTTTTGTGGCACAAGAACTGGTTATATCTCAAGTTTCCTTAAAGCAGCAAATGCGTGCAAGAACGTTCATTCACCATTGTGTGCATTTGGCGCTCTTAACCACTGCTCCATGTCCCCTTCAACTCCCATGTGTTACAGTCTTAATCTATATCAGCAGTAACCAGGTGTCGACCGGTAATGGAGCTGCCCTTAGTTTTCCCATGCATGAGAGAGCATCTGCACAAAACTGATTACTTTGTGGATATACCATCAATGGGAAAATTAACTACTTAAGTACTTCATCAATTTAAGTACTTTGCAGCAACTTTTTTTGTCAAGAAATCCTTCGTTAAAACGTTTCTCAAATAATTTTCTATTTCTTTGTTGCTGATTACGCAAGCAGATCCTCAGCCAAAGAATTTTAAATTTTAGCTTATGTAACGTTTCACCATACACATGACTCGACATTTGTAAATTCCATAAAAGTATATTTGTAGCATCAAAAAGAAATGACCCGTCGTGACATAATGTTATGCTTTTCTGCAGCATACCAGCACGGTGTAAATTTTCATTGTTTTTGGGTCCGCTGTCATATATTTAGTGTTGCAGTTCAGCATACCATCACATAATTTAGTTATAAAATTCCCCTGAATAACATGCACTTCCTTCCTTTCTGGACTCAAAGCCATCTTACAGAAAACATTGAAGCTGACGTAATGGAATTCTTGCATAGAGGATAACTTGGCTACTTCATTTTGTGGCAATAGAATTCCATGCTGTGCCTTTCAATCAAACAAAAACGCACCTATTGTTCTTAAAATGAATAGCCATGAACATTTTACCTAACTATCAGAATGACTATCAGGGGCGGATCCAGGATTTCTCTTTGGAGGGGGGCGCCCCAGCGCCTTCAGATGGTTGGAGGGGGCGCCTTTTAATATTTTCCTTCAAAACCCTATGAAAATGAAAGAATTTTAGGCCGTTGGAGGGGGCGCGCGCCGGCGACGCCCCTCCATCAGAATATCAACAATGCAGTAGAATCTGCCGTCTTGCTGCATGTTTTTGAGGCATATAAAATAAAGAGTTCACTGTAGAATTAAACTAAATGTAATCAAACAAAGAATATTCCTAGCCATTAATTTTGGTTTTCATTATTGCTCATTTTGTTCAAAATTGAACGTGAAATAAAAGTCTGAATTTTACTGGTCCACTGAATAGATGATATCACACTGTGCCAAAAAGTGCAAATGGGGTCTCCCTTTGCTAATAACACTTGTTCTGAAATGAGATAACCGGTTATATTTTTTGATACATGTTGTAACATAAGACGTATTGCTCAGGTGACGTCAGATGTATACTTCGTTAATTTACAGGTTTACCCTTTTGTAATTTGAGAAAAATCTGTTGCAATTTTTTAAATCTATAGTGTAGCCCACTTTATTCGAACAAGGATACCTCAAGTTTCTAGTTTGCGCAAGCGGTTTGAATTATCATATCTGTAGGATTTGTAGGTTAACTCACCAATTGATTTGAGCTTAATTTGAATATCTCGAATTCTAGTTAAGTGGGATGCACTGTATTGGAAAATAGCACAGGGTTGAACACAGGACAGAATTACTACCAATGCATGGGAATACATGGACAATCTTTGATGGATTTAATTCCATGCTTTCAGCAGTTCTGTATTTTAAAGACCAGAGCATTGCTTTTTTGCCCGTTAACACTTGCCTTGCAGACTAACCAATAGGGTCTATCGTAACTCAAAGTGTGAAACCTTGGTGAAAAGGACTGGGAGAGCGGACGAAGCCCATTGGCCAGTTCAGTTAGTAGGGAAAATTTGTAATGATTGCCATAATCCCATAGAATTGTCCACGTTATTTCACCAAAGCAAGACAGAACACATTAGAGGTTTTTCCCAATTATTTCACAAGCCTTGGCAAATTAGGCAAGTTTGCCTAATTCTGCAGCAAAGTGAATACTATTTTTAAGATAAAACGAAATTAGTTACTTCAAATTGTACTAAATTTAGTAATGAAACCTAAAATTAATAATCTTCCTAGTTACTAATATAGACCAAAAGTATTCACTCATTTGCCTCATTTGGTTGGCAAAAAGTAACTTGGAAAAACCTTCATTGCAAATAAAATATAAAGTGACAATAGTACCGCCAATAGGTGACGTAGGAGGACTGGGTGTTGTTCCTGTTGGTCAAAAAGGAAATGACGTAGCATAAAATCTCGTTTACAATCTCGCCCAGGACGAGACTACAACACATTACATGTATTTACACATTAAGCACGCACGCCTCCTACATGTTTAAACATTTATTTGAAACTGACTTTGATTGAATAAAATAAACATTGTGATCAGGCACATGTGTGAAGATGCTTTATTGGACATACATCTATATCCAGGGTCGCCTAAGAAAGGCAGTTTCAATGCATGTTAAACTTAGTATGGCTGTAGCATTACTTTTCACTTTAGGCTCCCTTCTCTACTTAGATCTAGCTCTCTAATTTAACAGCCTCCTTTACTATGTAAGTTTACTGTATCCTTTTCTACCTATGATTCTAATTCTAGGTCTAGTCTATCTTTGGGTTCACTCCACCAGAGCCTAAGTAATGTGTACATTCTTACACCAAGAATAAGCTATTGGTGGTGCACCTAAATTGTATATTGATCAAATACATTTAATTAAACATGAAGCCGATTTAAACATTTTAAGCTCTAAACTGTTCAATATTTCATTTTGATTTGATAAATTTACCAAAACAAATGTGAAGTCATACCTTGGCAAGCACCCTGTCGTATGTCTATGGTATCTATGGCAATGTCTCCCCTGATATCGATACCTCTAGTGGCACGAAATACCACCTGCAGTATGTAAATTGAATAATATTTTTCGATATTTCAAATTGATGCCAGTGAGGCATTGGACGAAAATGCCATTCGGGTCAGCACCCATTGTGTTGATTTTTTTGGTCGCAAACATTCTCAAATTTGTATAGTTTTCATGGTCTGGTGATTATAAAATCTTGAAGTATTTTCAGCAGCTGGCTAAATTATGATCATTTTCTGGTCACGCAAAAAGCACAGTGTGCTCTTTAACGATCTCCATAGACAGCATGTATGTGTATAAAAGTATATAAGGCAGATGGAGACAATGTCTAGTTGAATTGATTAGGGTGAAACAATTAATAGATGGCATAGACGTACATCTATATCTGACGCATTTACATAGAGACAAAATGAAGACCATTTAGCCAGCTGTTGCTATGAACCTTTCTATTTGTTTTAGTTAGAAAAAAATATTGGTCTAATTTGAGTGTTTTTTTATTTCTTTAGCAGGCAGACTTGTAGATTAGACAGATTTTGTAGATTAGGCAGGGAAATTCACATACTATTAGCACATAACCAATAATCGTGTCTTGAAAAGGACCAAATTTAGTAATGAACCTAAAATTAGTCATTCAGTTATTTTTTAATAATAGTATAATTTTCCGACCTAAATTGAGGAGGTGAAATAAATGAGAAAAACCTAATTTGGAAGTTTATAAACGTTTATACTTACCCTATCACTTCCTCTGAGGTCGACATCAATTCTTGCTGGCAGCCACTGATTACCCTTTTAAAAATAATCATTGCATTGATTGAAATTAATGGACTTACTAAGCATACTTTTGCATACTTAACAGTGTCGCATTATTTTTAATTTACTTCTTTTGAACCACATTTCTGTATTGGGTGCTCGCTTAAAATGGTGTTGAGCATGCTTTTAGTTTCCTAATTCAAATACTTTCTTTAAAGAATTTTTGTGGAACTAAGTTATTTGTGTAGCCTTTGTGCTAGTGACTGATCAAGGCGCGGGACCCTGATCGTTAGATGTGTAGCCTATATATTTGTTTTCGCCCCTTATACATTCTTTTCCGCCATGGATAAGGGTGGATAACTATTTTGAATACTTCACCCTGAGATAATTTTCTAGATCAAAAAAGCCTCATCGTAAAAACGCACACTGACGCACAAATTATAAAACATTTACACCTTGCCCCTATGTTATGAAAATTGTATCTAATAATAAATTGGATTGCTCAATGTTGGCACAAGATTCCGAAATGCCTGGAAATGAAAGAAAAAATGAGAGAACGAAAGAACGAAAGAATTTCAGGCTATGCTTTTGATGTGCTATTTTTCCGAAATGATAGGAATTTCGCCCTTTGGTCTACATCAGAAATGTCTGTAGCAAAAATCTATGTACACAACTGTAAGATAAGTTGGAGTTTGTATACAATTTCTGTACCTGATCCTGAGGTTTCTGTATGAATCTGTTCGGGTCAAGGCCGGTTCTCTCACTATACACGTACAGCCTGTCCACATCTATACCGTACATGTGATACTGAAACGACACGCAGGCTCGTCCGACGTTCTCTATTACTGGTGTTTGAATTCTAAAGAGAAAGAGAGAATTTAGGGAGTGTGTTAGTACACTCGATGGGATTTGCACTGCAGACAACGGATATATTCCAAAAACTAATGAATACGGTTGTCTTGCTATTACGAGATGGAAATATCGTAAACATAAATCGGATTTGCAATGGTAAGGCTGTCTGATAGCTGTCTGTGCCACTCAGCCTGCTCAGTTCAGGTTTTATTCGAGTTTTAGGGAAATTTGATTTTCTAACTAGACTAATTAGTAAACTCCCTGTAGAATTGATTTTTGACTACATGATCACTAATATATGAAGAAAATGTACTAGACGTCTAGTTTTGGTTACTTTTCATCAAATTTTAGTAACGATGTCATTAAAAAATCAATTCCACACAAAGTTTACTAGTAAGTGTAATTAGCAAAGTGAATGTCAGAAAAACTCCATTGTATATTTGATAACAAGAGAGTTTGACATTCTAGCAACATAATATTGCATGACAAGATCAGGTTCAGCCAAGACCATCCATTTAATTATGACATTAAGCCATTATGACGCGGAGGTAATCATAGATGGTTTATATTTTGAGTCCAATATGCTAGATTCTCTGCCTCAACCCTATCGGGTCTGCCACCAAGTGGTCCACCACACTAAAATAGCTTTAATTCTGTTTCTTATGTCACCAGCAACCAGGCAAATTGTCGATGACATAAATAACTTCGCCCAACGGACTGGAAAATGGCACTAGGTACTAGACGTTCTTTTGATGAAAGAAGGAAGATGTCGCTACTAGTCTACATGCTAGTCTATGCATTGCGCATGTGTAATTTCCCCTTTCGACGTAAACAGCTTCTGTACAGCCTCACAAGATGAGAGAGACTCACGCGGCTGCATCGCCCCTGACCCGAGGACTGCTCGTCTCAATGAAGATGTACCAGCTGCCAGAGTGCGCCCGAGTCGGCCCGGTTTCCGAGCTGGGCGTCGGCTCGTTCGTTCTCGTCCAGTCAAACTGGTCGTCCGATCTCTGCGTCATGTCGCAAATTCCGAACTCAAAGTTACACTGCCACGGTAACAGGACTGAAAATTTATAATTCATGGTTTAATAGAATTCTGTATTTGAGAAATTTCCACAAAAAAAAGATAACAGAGCATTGATTGAAAAGGAAGGATGTATTTTAAGGACAATCTGTTTGTTAACTGAAAAATGCAACATGCCTTAAGTTGGTTATAATTGCACTTAATTTAAATTTTACAGAAACTGTTGCAAAAAGAGAGTTGAAAAGCAAAAGACAAGGAACAGACAAAAATTAAAATGAAAGAAATTATGTTTGGTATCATTTCGCAGTTGCAAATGTACAATCACACTAAGCTCATTTCTAAGTATTTCGTTAAAAGAATGGAGCAAATTGAATATACGTGTTTCTTTAAATAAATTGTAATAGAACTCAAGTGAAGGAAAGGTTTAAGCAAGTTTGGCATGTATTCCGAATAGTTCTGCGTAGCAGCATAGATGGCACCAGTACTGTAGCTGTATGACACAAGGGTGCAGCACCATATCTAATCGACTAAACAAATGTCACTTTGAGCTGTGCGTCTGCTGACGATTTCACCCATAAATTCAGTTGCCTTTGGATGTTTATGGGAGCGTATAACCCTGCTTAATAATTTAGTAGCGCTGCCTTCGAGCTTCAAAATAAGGCTTTAGAAGAGCTATATTCTTTGTTCAGGTAAAATTGGTAAACTGTTCAGATTATCGCTATGGTTTTAAATGCTGTTGAGGTAAATTCTTCAGGAATAATTGGGACACTAATACAACTGAATTCATATCATTTCAAGAGGCGAGAAAAACGTAGAAATTTTCATTTCGAACTCTTGAATTTAATTCACCAAAATCTAATTGTACACAGTAAGACATAGCAAGTCAGTTCCATTCTACGATTGTCCTCCACTGGACAGCATTTCGCAGAGGTTGAAATGACTCATAGCACCCTCCAGATATTGAATTTCTCAGGGATTTACGGAACGCAATTGAACACGGTTAAGATAATAATATTCGTGTTTTTCCCGTCAGACACCAAAACAATTCTACAACTGTGCAATATAAACGCGCATCATTGTACTGACAATTCTCATTTTGAGAAAACGGAAGAAGTAACAAGTGAAGATGTATCCAAAACACACGTTCAAGTGTTGTTTGTTGGAACAGATCAGTGGCTTGTGTATACCTTTCCGGGTTTTCAAAATAAGAAATAGTCGGTGTATACTTTTTGCCAAACAGAAGAAAATAAGACGCGGGTGCTTGTCTTTCGTACTGGACTTCATGAAAGTTCGTATGACAGATCAGCTAATAAATCTTGAAAAAAATGCATCAGTCTGTTAATCTTTTTCTTTTTTACGTACTCATATTGCAGTTCATAAAAAGTCAGTTTCACCATAATTACAATTTCACATTGTAAAGTTGTGCAACATACGACTTTACAAATGAATAAAAACTTTCAGTCATCCAGTACTTCACTAGTTTCATCTACGTAACATACATAAATTGTAATATGTACACAAAAAGTTCACATATTATAAAATATACCAATTTGGCTCTGAGCATCAATGATTTCTGGTTCCTCAGTGGTGACATCTGTGGCTGTGTTAATGTCAGGAATAGTGATAGGTGATTTGGTGCTGACATCTGTTGACAAACACACACAAACAAACAGGTATCACGCGACACATACAAAGAGGCGGTGAAAAGAATCATAGATCACGTGACTGTAAAAAACGTGATTGAAACAGTTACTCATACATGGAATCTCTGCAGACTTACATTGTTAAATGATACTATTCTGGTTAGGAGTGACTCTTTTGTTAAGAAAGCAAGGATAGTTGGTACAGTAGAACATAGAGGAGAAATGTCCAGCCAACAACAGAGACTGTTGTGGGGACAATTCACACCACAATCTCAACCAATCAGAGGTGAGATCACGTCAACAAGAGACAGTGTGTAAATGGTAAATCTGACAGGTTTATAATTCAATAAAATCTGGAAGTGTTATCAAACTGTAGAAACAGCTACAGACACCTTATATTACTCTTTATTATTATTTGTGGTAATTTTGAAGGGGACTTCTAACCAGTAGGACAAATTATTATGAGCATTAACTTATTATTTCCAGATTTTATGTTACAAAATTGAGTTTGTTCACTTAGGTAGAAAGACACATTGTTTATCAATAAGCTTGACACAAAACAATGTGTTTTCACCAGATTTAGACTTTGCATCAGACAATAAACTTAGCTCCTGAAATTGTCGACATTTTAAAGTAGCGGTTGAATACATGACCACGGCCAGTAAGCAACGCACCACGTATGTAGCTTCAGCGTTCTCCCGGTAACTCAGGCTAAATTTGAGGACAATTTCATTCTATGCTTAAATGACGCAAAAACTGACACTGTCACGTTCATTATCTAATGCAACTTGTAATCAACAGATTGAATGTATTAATCGATCACTTAGACACGTAGTAAAGGTAAACATACTTCTGGTGCCAATAACGTCTGGAGGAGGGGTGGGTGTAATTCCTATGGGTATGTTAGTCAAACAATTTCCAGTGTAAATGTAGATGTAATCCAATGCGATATCACTGTCAAAGTTGCTTCCTCTGTAAGCACGAAAGCCAATCTGCCGAAAAATAAGGTATAGTTTAAAAAGTTAATCTTCCCTATGAAGTATTTTTAAGGTTTGAAATATGGATGGTCAATGGATGGAATTCCTAGCAGTTTTGAAACAATAAATAGCACATCAATGGCACAGCATGGATTGGTTTTGTTCTCTCGTTTGTTCTGTGCGTTTCAAAATTGATAGGAATATTGTGAAAATCTGAGATAGAACTTAAAGTTTTCGACTAACTTGGGTCTCGACTTTATTCGTAATGAGAAACTCAATACACAGTCATTGTATACTTGTAAATATTTTGATTAGATCCCTAACGTCTAATTACAAACTATGTGAGTTTGATAAGAGAATTTATTGTTAGCAGCCAAAAGGGTTTGCCATATTTCCTTACGGAACAATCATAAATGCAAGAACAACATTGCAGTGTCATAAACTAGAACCAATTAGTTAATTGCCAGACACATAGAATAAAAGATTTATAAACGTACTATAAATAGCAATAAGGGTCGTGAACGTATTGATACACATACTTGAACGTTTTCACCTGGGCCTGGGTTGATGAAGGTGGTTGTTTGAGCTCTCAGCCACCGGTCTCCTTGATCTCCATTACGGTTCCATACTATACTAATCTGTCCATACTGACCGTCTAAAATAAACGTTCATTATTTCTATATCACGCCGCAAAACTTGAGATACATTATTGTAGTTATGATACGGGTCATTTACTGGATACCGCAAAGTTTTTTTTATCGGGGGGGGGGGGTTACAAAGTTTATTTTTTATGCCGTATAGTATAGCGTGGGCTCAGAGGCTGAAATTATCTTCATTTTATATGCCTATGCCATCTGTCTATGTATTTTGCGATAATTAAGGTTCAATTCAATTTATGCACTGTCTCCATCTACTGTATGCAAATCCATGCCTATTTGCAGATTTTATTCCCTTTCCTCGTAAACAGAAAATGATTTCAAGAGATGGGCTGATTCCTCTTCTGTGCACCATACAGTGAAACTGTTTCCATACGGCCAATATTATTGTTACCATCGTACACAACAGGTGGCCTTAATCTGGCCGTAGATAATAGGTGGTCGTAAAACTCAGTGGTCGTTAAATACATGTTTCACTGTCCCATGCTTTGGAAGGATTTACGGTATCGCCCTCCTCACGGCGCCATGTTTGTTACAGTGCACGAAGATGAAGCTGTCAATGTGTTCTGTAATGCTTATATTTTTGTAAACAGAAAATCATTAAATTGATTAACTTACTGCTAAGCACCCTTTGCTGGTAAACCTCTAGCTTTTCAATTGTTCTGCCGTACATACTGTATCTGAAGTCTATGCACACTTGTCCTCGTGTGTTTATATTCGGCGTAAGAATGCTGAAAACGGGCATAAAAGTCAATTAAATGACAATGCATTACCATTGCAATACACAATGTTTTAGGAATAGCGTCATCCTTCCATCACAAATGGATTATTGTGATGACATACTGGATTCACTCCCCATTCCTTACGGAGCTATCTTTCTCGGGCGTGAGGGTGCAGCACTGAACGGGAACCCAATACACACTATTCTGTTGCATTCAAGAAACTAAGGCTAAGATTTGTTTCTTAATTTTTATGGACCCAGGTACATTTTAAGGAACCAATGGTACAGCCTACTTTCAAGCCAGGGTGGACACACTTCTCTCATACGTTTTTTTTTTAACCACAAGGGAGCAGGTGATGGTGGGAACCTTAGAAACTTCAGTTGAATATTATTTCGGAGACACTTTCTTTAACATATTCAAATCAGAGCTGCGGGTGATTTTCAGTGGGCGGTTCCATGCGACGGCGGTGTCTGACCACTTTTACAAAACTACATTTGCGAAGCGGCAATAGACTTTCGACTGAAAGCTTACTTGCTTTTGAATTAATTTATTCAAGATGATTATTATGGTGACATGTTTGACTTCTAAGTAATAAGCCAATATATGTTTCCTTCTTGGGTGTAAGGGTGTAGCACTTGACGAGCCATAAATCCCATGTATATTTTGTATTCTGATGAGATAAATTTACCTGGCAAAATCTCCTTGCAATGCTGGGCTGCTAGCTTCAATATAGATGTAGCCACCTCCGTTATTCCCGTAACCGTCAGGGCTCGAGGTTCTGGGGTCGAAGCCCGTCTGAGGGCCCGTCGGCTCCTGCTGGTTCGATTGCCTGGACGGAGTCAGCCCACTGCCTGCCACCCAGTCGTATGACTGTCCAGATCCGCTCCTGCAAAGAGCCAAAGTAAGATACCAACAGTGAAATTGAACGTGACAGTAGAGGTTTTTCTTAATTCGTACACTATCTAATTTGTATAAATAGATAGAATTGAAACCTTATTTCAGTATTGATGCCTGGAATCATTACATTCAAACGGTCAAATTAGACAGAGTGCGAATAAAAAAATCTTAATTTTGTGCATGATCGATACTACGCTTTTCAGTTGAAAATGCCACGGTCTTTACACTCTTAACTGCTTACTTCACAAAGGTAATGCTGTTTTAGTGTACAGTACACTAAATGTGACCTTTAGATTTTCTCTAATTTCAAAATATGGGTCTTGAGTCAAAGAATTTTATTGCCAGAAGAAAGTATCCATTTTAATAGAGAGCTCGTATATTAAATGATTTGACCCTTTAAAATTCGTCGAAAATATCCTGATAAGATGTGTGCTGAATAAACGAAGGATCTTGGTGGAAAGTTCTTTACCTGTCTGGACTGTCATTTGTATCATCTTTCAAACTGCACTTTGGAGAAGAGTTGAAGTCACACCCGAATAAAACTGAAAAAACAAGTCCGAAAGATTCAATGTGCTTGAGTTGCTGCCATGAGTGGAACTACAGTGAAAACTGTCTTTGGCGGCCACCCCTTTTTTAAGGCTTTGTGGTCGTCCATGGGATGACGGTCTCCGAAGACAAGTCCAAACTGTGTAACATTTAATGTAATAAATGACAAGATACTGTGATTGTGGACGATGGAGTGGTCGTGCAAAATGCGGTTGTCCAGTTTCACTGTCAGGATGATAAACCCGTAAAGTTTCTAAATCAAAGAGTGTGAAAAGGTTTCTGATATTAACCTCTCACATATGAGAAATAAATAGCCTCGCTATACTTGAACCACAACTCTGGAGCTGATTGTATTTTAGGAAGAAGCGGAAATTCACGTTGTGTATTAGTCCACGTGAAAAACAAAAAAAAAAATTTTTCCAATTTTTTGTAGACCAAGGTCTAGTTTGTGTGCTACTATTACTCCTGTTGAGGACAAAGAGTGACTCTGTCTCATGGGTTTAAATTGTAACTATCGCACAACTTGAACTTCCACTGTTGAGACGGTAAAGGTTTTCTTGATTCGTCGAGTGGCTTATTTGTCTAATTTATATTATTAGGATTAAAATTTCAGTGATGATACCTGGATTCAGTACATACAAACGGTGTGATTCTGGTAGTTTTACTTAAAATAAATCGATCCATATGTATTGGATACAGTATCATCACTGAAATTACTACAGAATCATGAATTGTCCGTCGTCCGTCGTTGTCGTTGTCGTTGTAGTCGTTGTCCTGTGTTGTCATCATCGTTGTCTGTGCACAGCTACCCTGAGCATACTATTGATCATAGAGACTTCATATCTTGCACACACATGCACCTATGTCCCATCTCAAAGCCTGTCAAAAATTATGTTGCTGTGATGATTATTCTTAAATTGGTTGTCATATTTGTATTTTTCTTTGAGCCTGTCTCCTGGACATGGATTTGATGGTACATACCTGATTTTTGGCTGTCTTATGCATCTAAATACCCTCTTTATTTCCTGTAAAAATCCTATTGATGCCACTTACATTGTCAGTTTAGCAGCCATATTTGTGTTTTTCATAGATTATTTCATTGATCTTATTGGAGATTTGATCCTAGACATTTTGTATCCTTGTGATATTGTAACCTAAATTTATTTTGATATTGCCAAATGAGCTCAGGTCCATCTGGACCTATTTTTATCCTATCTAATTAGACAAATTAGACGAAGTAATAATTAAGAAAAACCTCTATTCTCGTACACATTATGAAATTCATTGCACTGCATTTTTGTCAATATTTCAGAATGTCGAATCAGTATAACTTAAAGAACGGAATAATTTTCATGTTATTCATTTGTTTTCCTAATTTGGTAAAGAAACCGGAATTTCAAGAAAATGCACCGCTTACATCTTTGGTTTGCGTGTACATCATATCTTACAATTAAGAGCGAAAGAGCCTCAATTAAGAAATTGGCTTGTAAACGTAAATACGCGTAAAAGGTAGATCGCTTGACTAAAAATGATAATTTAATTGTCTAGTTTTGAAGCAAAGTCGCACACATCTAGTGCAAATATGTATATCATTTTCTGTTATTCATGTCCATCTGTTTGTCGCAATCGATACATGTATCAGCAAGCTTCAGTTCACTTGGTAAATAAGACTGTATCTTTGGGATACGCATCTCTATTGTGGAAGTATGTTTTATGACGTTTTATTACTTTTTACCTTGGCGTGAGGAATTAAGGCTTCTATGTCGTCTAACATGCGAATTAAAATTATGACCCATGAAAGGTCCCAAGCAAAGTCGGATCCAGATAAGGATAGGGACCTCCCCCCCACCCCCTCCCC
>JBCAUI010294854.1:0-15614 GCA_038406195.1 Haplosyllis anthogorgicola
AATAGAAACATTTCATATGGTCTCTTTGTGTTGAATGAAGCTGCTTAGGTTCAAGTGATACTCTCCACCACTAGGGGCACTGCAAATCACCATGACACATAGCAATGTATAAAGAGTGGAATATGTTGGGCTTTGCCCTTTAATAAGATCATTGGCTTGAGCTAAGGAACTTGTTGTACTGTGAGTTACTTCTGTGGGTTTGTTCAACAGGTAATGGGTTGGTTTTTTTTTTTAATTGTTGGACCAGAGTCCTTTTGTGGGGCCACTGATTACCCCTGTTTTGGACTTCGTGTGATCTTCCACGTGGGTTTTAAATCCAGGGTGGATCTCTTGCCTGCACTCTTACTTGCTTGCGTGCGGTAATTCCAAAGGTCACGTCTGGTGAGACACCTGCCTTTTCCGCCAATAGAGGTGTAGTTTAACAGGTACTTTTACTCTTGTAGATAGCTTAACCATACCTACTCACTGTTTAGGGCTCACATTTTGAACATGTACTTACCAAAGCATAGGCTGATAAATTCTTTGACGGCACTGTGGCTTGGATGGTGAATGAATCAATGGCAATAATTTCCCTATCAATTGGTCGGAAAAGAGTAACTTCACCCTAAAACATGATGGTTACATAAGGTATTGCAGAGCGACTAGAACAGGACTAGGAGGACTCCGACGGACAATTTCTGATAGAAATTCCATTGGTCCGATAACTTTTAAAAGTTACAGGACCAAATGTCTGATTTTTTTTTGTCAGTCAGAATGTCCAATGCCAACTGATGAGTGGCACACTGCCAGAATAAAGGGGATAATTCAAACAAGTTGTAAAATTGCAAAAATGTGCTGAAAGTAGCATTTGAAGTCAAAGTTATATTTAATCTGTACGAAATAATGTCCAAGACTACAATTAGCAAAGTTTTACCTGTGTAACATCTGATATAGTGAAGAATTCAGTGTTATGGACTTGGTACTGGATCTGCTGTCTTGTCTGGGTGGTCGCAGAAACTCGTAAAACCATCGAACCTAATGAGATATCACCAATTAGTCATTAGGGCATACAGTGGAACCTCTTGTGAGAGAGTGTCACTCAAAGGAGGTATATTTAATTTTTCACTCAAACGAGTCGTAAAAGTGAGGGTATCGTTTAAAAGAGATTTTGCTGAAAGGAGGTCCTACAATTTAGTGTGAAAATAAGTCGTAAAAATTTGAACATTTCATGTCATTTAAAATCACTAGATGTGTTGCTTGTAAAAGGTCTGTGTGCAACTGCCATGCAACAATTTATTTTACTTGGCGATTCTGAATTTTAACATGTGATTTCCCGTGTAAATATCCTGTATCTACCTCATATTTTCAAAATTTCAACATATTTTGTAAACATTCAGTGAGCATTACCAGTAGATAAATTTTCTGAGACGGTGACTTCATATACAGACTGGCTGAATACCGGTGCATCTGTCCCTGTTGTCTGTATACTTATAAGTAGTGAAGCATGATGACTTGTTAAGCTCGGTTCTCCACGATCGGTCGCTGTAATGGTTAACCGTAGCTGAGGTGGGTCGCTGTTGGGTACAAGTAATCCTTGATCCGATAGAGGCGATAATGTCATCGTCTTTGCAACCTGAAATAAAAAGAATTTTAGTCTTCGGTTTCTGATTTTACGTCGGCAACAAATGAACATGGTGAATAATTCAACATTCAGTTGTGGATCCAGAAACTTGTCTGGATGAGGCCGGTTGACTTATGAAACTTGTGGCCCCATGCAGTTGCTATCTGCATTTTGACTTATTTAACCCGGGGTGGAGGAGGGGTCGATCTACTTGGCCCCCTGGACCCACTAATGATGTTACCAACGTTTCAATGATATATGCCGAATTTCATATCCTTGTATGCCGTATAAAAATAGAAAGTAGTTCGTGTGACAAACTGTATAGATTTATATTTTCTGTTTGCTTTTGTTTCCGTAATGATAAAAAATTGTAATTTTCCAAATAATTGGATTCGACAAATAATTTCATTGTGAATTTTGTGTAAAATCACATGTATTACCTGCACCAATCCCGTCTCTGGGTTTATTTTGAAGTATGTACGAGCCTCACTTTCGCTGTGTATTGAATACGTAATTTCTGAATTGGAACCGTCATCAGCGTCTGTCGCGGTAATGGGAACAACAGCGGTGTCAACTGGAGCTCCTTCCAGCACGCTAAAATTGAAGTAAGATAGCTTCTAGCCACCACTCCTCAGATAAACCATAGGATCGGTGGTAAATGTAAATGTTATCTGTGGAAAATATCTGCGGCGCTGGCATATAAATTGAACTGCGACTGATCTGAGAAGTGGCAGCTCCTTTTTGCAGCAAAGTTACAATGTCACTGATTTAACTCCTGATCAGTATCAGATTTTCAATTTGCTATCTAAAACCAAGATAAAGAATGTAAAGATACCTTGCTTCGTACTGTGCTTGGCTGAACACAGGTGCATTATCATTCACATCGATTACGGTGACACTGACTGTGGCTGTTGCCGACAAGTAGGGTGAACCGCTATCATACGCCACAACCAGGAGTGAGAATCCATTCAGCTCTTCACGATCATACCTCTGTGCACTGGTCAGTACGCCTGTGATGCTATTTATTCCTACAAACCCTATTCCGTTTCCTAAACAAACCGAATAGTTTATATTAAGCACTGCATCTTCAGTCTTGAGAAATGCCCAACACCTTTATTTTGGTTACCAAAAATTCTGTGCCAAATCAATAATGTATCAATATTCAATGAAGCGTAGTCATGAGAAAACACAACTGACAATTCTGAACTTTTTGGTGTAATGCCTCCAGATTTGGAATAAAATATGGTCAATACTTCCGTTTAATTACATTTTAATATTATCAGACACCAATCTGCGACAGTACATTGTGTTATAAAAATCTCAGTTAAATACCTTGTTGTTCAATTGCATAATGGATTTCAGCATTATTTTCAATATCAGCATCTGTGGCCATGATCTGACCAGTAGCACCAACACCACCATTGGTGTCTTCATTCCCAGGCAGCCGGATGATTACAGTGCCTATCGGTTGGTTCTCCTCTATCTGGAACCTGTACAGTTGCTGGCTGAATACGGGTGGATTATCGTTGACATCCATTACATTTACTTTAACCAAGACAAATGCTCTGTTCTGTGAGGGCCCACCGTCTATTGCTGATACATTAAGCTCGTATTGTGGTTTAGTTTCTCGGTCAAGGTTGCCACTAACATACAGGTCACCTAAAGGGGAAGAAAATTATATCAAGTAACAAATGTGAAGAAAGGGTCAGGGACTGACAGGGATGCAGTCTTGTTCCCCTTGAGAAGAAATCCAGCAATACAAACTTAATTTTCAACACAGTATATGAACAGCTGCCACGAAAGTGGCCAGTAACTATAATGCCAGTGGTGTTTTCACAAGATCCCAGATAGCTAAAATTGACTGAAGGCCCACTTTTATTGATTTCTGCTCACCCCTTTCTAAAAGCTGTCTGCAGCCCTGAAATGGTGCTTCAAGTTTGCTCTGAGCTTGAACCTTTGTAAAGGTTAATCAACTAAACAGTTTCTGAAAGTCCCATAAACCATAACATAATCCACACTAATTTAAGCAATGTTACCTACCAGTAATAATGGTACGAAATACTCACCTGTCATCGTATCAATGTAGAACATGCCTTGTCCACCACTCACTACACTGTAATACACTCGTCCATTAGTTCCTTCATCTATGTCTGTTGCGCTGATCTCTCCTATAATGCTGCCAGGAGGTTCGGACTCGTACACGGTTATTACGTATTCCTCCTCAGTGAACACTGGTGCATGGTCATTGATGTCATCCAGGTTTATTGTGAGTCGTGCATTGCTGCTTAAACTGCCGGAACGACCACCCGCATCCTGAGCTACTAACTGAAATTTAACACAGTAATTTGAGAAATGATATTCAATGCCTTCTTTCTTTGCTGGTAACCGTCAAAGTGGCTTATTCTTTAACCAAAGCACAACCACTTTGGAGACATTGGTACTCCCATTTAGGATTTTGGCCACACTCACTACCCTTACATGGACACCTCCACTGGATAGGAACCCATCTACTGAGGACGCAATTGCTTAATTTCACTGATCAGCCTGGAACTGGCTAAGCTATGTCACTGCACTGTGGTGCTTAAGAACCAAAAGCTTTGTCTAATTCCTGATTCCCCAAGTTGGGCAGTTAAACTTACTTGTAGGTCAAAACTGGGTACGGCCTCTCTGTCCAGCAGGTCACGTGCTTTAGGTGTGACTATAATTTCAGCTGTGGCGCCATCTATCGTGAACAGCTGTGCAGCCATTTCACCTTGGAGACGATATGTGACGTCACCGTTAATACCGTCATCTGCGTCATGGGCTCGGATGCTCTCGAACTGCAACGGTGAACATTGACTATTGTAACGGATACAGCAGAGATTCCAAAATATAAAAATATGTTTAATAAGTCTAGTTTACAAGAAATTTATAAAAAGAAGCTGCGTTGAAAAAACAATTTGCATGTAACCTGCATTATACATTCAAGTGAATGTTTCCCATAAACCATAACGAGTAGTGATAGGCAGCTATGTAAATGTTAGGTATAGTGTGAACAAAACTACAGTGAAACCAGTCATTTGCGACCACCTTTCAGACCAATGTTTTGGTTGCAAACAGCAGATGGTCTTAAAACACAGGTTCATTTTAATGGATACTGAAGTTTCGGCCCAGTAAAATCTGGTCACAAATAACAGGTGGTCGAATTACACAGTAGTCATAATATACAGGTTTCATTGTATCCGCAAAACGGAAAAAATCAATTAGTATCAGTTTTAAAAGATACCTTTGCCAATATCAATAATAAATACCAAACTGGTTACAGCATACTTAAAAACATTTAAAAACAATGTGCGCTAATCTCATCAATAAAAGCAAAAATAATAAGCAGATAATAAATAACATAATACATCAACTGAGTACAATACCTCTTTATTGCCTTCCTGCATAGAAAAGAAAATTAACATTGTAAAGTAGCTTATATCTGCTGTGTGTTTATATCTTACAGTTCTATCCTTAGAATCTTGTTACTATTGTACTACTGTTACTAATGCCTTATCAAGTAATGTTATATAGTATGTATCACTACGAAACCTTACCAAGGTTAGTTTGGTATTGTATGGTGCATGTTCTACTATTCTTGCCGTGTAGTGGTCCTTTTCGAACTTCGGTGTGTTGTCATTTACATCTTGAACGAAAACTTCAACTTCACATGTGCTCTGAAAAAGTGAAGATAAATCTCCATGAGAAATTGCATATCTTTGAGGATCTTGCGAGATTAAAGTCAAATGGACAATGTATTTTCATCAGGTATTTACATATCATTGCCCGTGTTGAGAATCTTCGTGCATATCTTTGTGAAGATTGTTTTGATATGGCCATTTTACTAAAACCCTGTATGGTATAATTAAACAAAATATTACCTCTCGATGTGGTGCACCATGATCCCGAGCTGACACTACTATGATGTACGAATCTTTTAGTTCTCTGTCTATAACACCTTTGACATACAGTTCACCAGTCGCACTCTACAATAAAAAGTTTAAAATGGTTTACAAATTTGAATTATTTAGTTCCTCATTTTCCATCTAAGATATGTGAAATACCCTTGAACCATTTACTGCTATGTGCTCTGACCCACTTGTATTATCTGTACATTCGAAGTATGCATCTGTTTTCGATTTAATTAATGCTTCTTTTATTCTCTGAAATTCACTTTTCACGGGAAAAGAAAAAGAAAACTGCTGGTTTCTAACCTCTACATCAAACAATGCCATGGAACTTCTAGACGTCATATGGTACGAAACTCGTCCATTTTCTCCGTAGTCAGAATCCTGCGCCGTTACGGTTCCGATCAGTTGGCGATGAACTCCAACCGCATCATTTTCCGCAACATAGAACTGATACACAGGCTGTGTGAAAACTGGCGAATTGTCGTTGCTATCCAGAATATGTATCACCACAGTCGTCTACAAGTGAAAAATGAAATGTTAAAGGATCTTTTGATAACATTCAAACTCGTTTGAAATGTGGACGGTATAGGGACACACGTTCCTTTGTCGAGTATTTAATTCCTACTCCATTTAAAGAGGGGCATTTCTTCATACTGAATTTGATAATAGTAATTTTTGCCATCCCCAATTGAAAATTAAGCATCGCAAAAATTACAAGCAGGGCTAGCTTTTTGTTTTCTTCCCCGCCTAGTGGAGCTCGGATGATATAATATTTTACTAGATATATTACCCACCTGGGCCGCATGAATGCCATCTGTAACTTGCACATTCAATTCATATCTGCGTAAAACAGAAACATCCAGTGTTCGGACCAGTTTAATTTCCCCAGTGGTACCACTTATGCTGAATGTACCTGAAATAATATATCATTCCACAGTATAAAAACGAATCTCACATCTTGCTTGAGTTGTGTTTAGTGTTGAAAAGAACCAAATTTGAAGAGCATATTCACCTTTTATTTCAGAGTAATTTACACTATAAGCTAAAAGTAAGTTTCAAAACAACAGTGGTTTTTTTTTATAAAACAAACCTTGAGCAGTATTCAACAATGAGTACTGCAACTCTGTGTTGCTAGGCAGATCAGTATCGGTTGCCAACACCGTTATGACAGGTGTCCCACTAGGTGTTGCCTCTGATATTGTTATCTCATACTCCGCTCTTTCAAACTGTGGTGGGTTGTCATTGATGTCATCTACATAGATGGTGACGGTGGTTGATGCCGACAGGGTTGGGCTTCCGTGATCACGAACCATAACCACAAGTGAATAAACAGAGTCTCCATCTGGTGTTAACTGGGAAAGTATTTCCCGATCCAATTGTTTCAATAGCTTTATTTGCCCCTGAAAAAAAGGGAATCAAAATGCTATACAGTTGCTATCAAGTTTTGCGATTCCTGCATTCTGCAGTAGATCATAGAAAATGCACTTCCATCAACATTCTGGGTAAGTTAACATGCATCTTAAGAATATATCATGGTCAACTGAGCTTCATATCCTCCCCCAGCTCTGATGCATTCAGCGGCAGATCCAGGATTTCCCATAGGAACGGCCCCCTTAAAATTCTGTTAAAAAAGGTAAAAATATGGACGAAAATTCGAGTTGTCGGGGATGGGCCATGCCTCCGATGCCGCCATGTATCTGCCAATAGCATTATTAAAGGCTTTTCTGTCGCAGGGACAATTTCCCCCTATTATGAAATGACACATGGACCACTAAATACCAATTAGCCTACGTTAGCCTACCTGAGCTGGAGGCTGGTCCGAGATAGTTGTTAACTGGAATTCTGGATAGTCTTTATCAAAAGTGAAGGTCAGTCTTGAATTGTTTCCTACATCAACATCTGTGGCTGTTACAGTGAGAACGAAGGAAGACTGTAATGACTCGTTCCCTTCTATTACCCGAGATGTGTATGGCGCACTCACAAACACTGGTGCATTGTCGTTTGAGTCTGTAACGTGGATAACTACGGTTGTCCATGCCTGTAATGACAATAAATGGCAATTATTCACAGATTTTCTCGTCAATTAACAGTTTTAGCAACCCGAAGGGCAGAAAAAAGTGTTATTTCCCGAGGCTTTAGCTGAGGGAAATAACATCTTTTTTTCTGACCTGAGTGTGTGCTAAACTGTTTATTGATGAGTAAATCTGTGAATAACTGTTATTTTATTTTTTATATTAAGTAGCAATTGCAAATTTGTGAATAAATGTAACATTTTTTGTCGACTGTCACAATGAGATTAACTATGAAAATTGCTCTCGCAGTTTACTCCCATCCATAAAACTGTTTATCGATGGGCAGTCCGTCGATAAACAATATTATCGATGGCTCACGTGATGCATCTGCACCAATGAAAATGCTTGGAATTATACCGAAAAATAATATATTAAATTATTAAGAGTGGTGGTTATTCCTTGTTGACACTAACAATTAGTTTGATTAATCCGCAATTCTTTCAACACATTTCCATGACCAAACATAAACACTTGTGCCACCAATGTAAATGTCAATTTTTAGCGTTCACATCAGAGCTTGACAAACCACACAGGGGCAAGATTGTGGGTAAACACCTTATCCATACAAGCGTTTATCGTTCGGAAAACATGCTGTTTAGTGACAAATAAATTTTCTTAATGAGTTCCCTGTATTCAAATGTAATTCACTCAAAACTACACGCAATTTTACCTTATGTCCAGCACTGTCTGTAGCTTCTACGTTTATGTTATATTGGTCTTGAATTTCTCTGTCTAGCAAGGATGCTGCTGTGGCGTCACAATTCATTTGTAATGTCCCAGTCTCAGCACTTATCGCAAATAGCTCCGAACCTTCCCCTAATATGTTAATAGTGCAAATTATAAATTAAAAATTATACCAATTTGTTTTCTTTATTCTGAATCTTGAGAGTGTTGCAGTAAAATTATTTAAATTTTCAGTTACCTGGAATAATTGTGTAGGTAATTTTCACATCATCAGCAGAATCCAAATCAGTAGCTGATACTCCACCAATCTCGCCACACTGTCCAATACTCTGCAGACATAAAAACACAGCCATTTAAGTATGTTCCTTGCGTATCGTGAAGTATGATCTCTTTCGTTACATATTCATATGTGACTAAAATATTTTAAACGACCATCTAGAATACCAACCTCTGATACTTCAAACGAGTAAACACTCTCCTCAAAAGTAGGTGGGTTGTCATTGACATCTATGACCTTGACCTTCAGTAATGCAGGCTCTCCTGAGTGCTTTCCGTCACTGACTGTGATCCACAGAGTATAGATGCCTCCACTGGTCGTCATGGTTTCTCTATCCAGTGGCGCCCCCACATAAATAACTGCTGTGTTCTCGACGCTGTCCAGGTACAGTGCATTGTTTGCATCGTACTTAAGTAGCGAGTAGTACAACTGAAAACAAGACCCATGTTGTGTATGAAAGACATAAATAACTGGATTGTGTGCATGATTGGATTGGGTTTATTTAAACAAATTGACAACACATGATCGTAGGTGTGACGGCACAGGTGCATGCCCATTTTTTGTTTCATTAGAACCTTGTACCTCCTATGTCAGGCTGGAAGTCTGATTTGTTTGCTTTTGGCACTTGTTGATAACTTTATGACATTACGCACTTCACATTTCTTCAGTTTGGCAAATTAAAAGAACACAAACCTCGATATCACTATCTTTATCGAAGGCTTTGACTGACGCAACAGATTGGCCCCTCTGTGTGTCTTCTGTGACTGTTGCCGTGTACTCGCTGAACGGAAAGTATGGCGTCTCATCGTTGACGTCAACTACGCCTACTTGTACCTAAAATATGCAAAGTAATACATGTGACTATCTTTATTATCTTCATTGCAGTGCTTTTATATCACCTGACATTAATGACCAACATTTTTTACAAAACTGCAACCACTCATATTTAAGACCACCTGTTGTTTACAACCACAAACGATGGTGGTAAATGACAGGTTTCACTGTACAATTACTTTTCAAAAAACAAAACACACCAGATCAAGATCAGGCAGTGAGTTTCACACCAGTTATGTCATACATACCACAGTATATGCAGTGTACTGCCTGTTTAGCCGATTGGTCGCTGCAACAATTATACTGTGTGATTCCTCTGACTCATAGTCCAATTTGCCATCAAGAGTGATCTCACCCTGCAATTCCATGGTTAGACATACGCATTATTGATATCTTTATTTCTGATGTATTTAAAATGCATTTAGACGAAGTTAAACCTGGCATTCCCCATGTATGAGGTGGATACGCAACCCATCAGATCAGATATGCAATGGTAATTTTTTTCAAATGAGACGGTAACGCAACTATTTTGCACCTAAATCTCAGGGAGACATAACTCATACTTACGTTCTCATAGTTGATGTCAAACTGTGGATGGGTTGACGTAATATTGTACGCGACGTTATCATGTACCGCTCTACTTCCAATTGTTGCACTCACTGACCCCAGCACTGTGCCAGCCTCAGCATCCTCACGAATGCTATACCTGTGGAAATACATTTTACAATAATGTTAAATATTTTCTTAATCCAAAGACATTCGAAACAAAATCTCCACATTCAATTTAATTTTATGCAGTCCCATCCAGGTCGCCATATTAGTTAATGTTAAGTTCATACACTTTTCATATACTGCAGGCCTCAATTGCGACATGAAATTGTCTCAGGCAACACAAGATTTCTCGTAAATTGCCCTGCAGGATAACTTGAGGAATGGCTGTTAGTGTGCAATCTACGTTAGATTTACAAAAATTTGGACCGCTTGCATCTGCTTTGGGCAACCCAATTCGAGAGCTTGTTTCCGCTGCAAGCAACTTTGGATTTTTTCAATAATTCAAGTCCTGAATTTACCTGTAGGAAAGTCTTGCAAAACTTGGAATATTTCTCGTTTCTTCTGCAGTCATCACAACTATGGTCATTCTCGCATCACTGTGCAGGTTACCGCTGGTCGCACGGACTATGACTTCATAGTGACCAACACCAATCAGTGAACTTGCACGCAGCCTACCAGAGTCTATTCCCAGGGTAAACCTGCAACATAAGTGGAAGTACATCATTACTAAAATGATTCACTTTGATTGCCACATTTTAATGGCAAGATAGTGACTTAAAATCAAGTATAGACAACTTTTATCCATGTTGACAAGTTTATAGTTCACATTCTTTTAATTCTTTTGCTATCAAGCTGCAGAATTTTTTTAAAAAAATTATGTTGTAAATTTTAATGTGCTAATTCCGTTCCGATATAATATCATTACCTGTTACTTCCGCTAACCAACCGGTAGCGCACATGATTATTCCCATTTAATGAACTATCCGCATCAGTAGCTTGGAACGTGTACACTAACTGGTTGGCTTGGATCACTTCTGCAGCGTACAATTCTGTGGGGAGTGATTGGAAAAATGGCGCATTGTCATTCACATCAGTTACCGTTATGTGTAATACGGCCGTGGCACTTTTCGGTGGCTCTCCTCTGTCTGTTGCAGTGATCACAACTTCGTGAAACTGCTTCTCTTCGTAATCAAGGTTTCTTATTAGATTCACAATTCCAGAATTTATGTCAATGGCAAAAGTATTATCGTCGTTTCCACGAGTTATCTCATATGATATTGTACCAGTATCTCCTTCATCTTTGTCTGTAGCAGTGAATTCCGCAATGCCCTCATTCAGTTGTGACCCTTCCAATATGTTTACATAGTAACTAAACTGGCTAAATATAGGCGCATGCTTATTGCTGTTATCAACAAAAATCTTAAGAGGTACTTCTGCCGTTTTAGCTGGAACCCCATGATCCTTTGCAAAGACGGTTATGCTGTATTCCCTTTTCTGTGATTGGTCAAGGGAAGATTTCACTTTGACCAATCCGGTTTCTGCGTCTATCTCAAATATACCATCTGTCGCAGAAATCCAGTGTGTTACGTATCCATTGTAATTGTCATCCAGATCAGAAGCAGAAACTTTCAGCAGTGAAAAGCCTATTGGCACATCATCACTGATGGTCACCGAATACTGTGTCCTGTAACAGAGTAGCATTGTCCGTTTACATTTCGTTAACATTAAAAACAAGCATGCACTACAAGCATGACTGGCTACACAGATTAGTTGGTAAAAACTTTCTGACCAATATTGTATCTTCCAATAATATTGTGCATGTGTATGAAACAAACTTTCTTGTGCCAGCATGAAAATATTCAAGGGAGTTCCATTAAAAATTGTACCTCTCAAAGATGGGCATGTTGTCGTTGACATCCACAACACGTATGGTAAGAACAGCATGAGCTGTGTGTACTCCATCATGTGCCGACACTGTTATATTGTAGATCTCAGTGGATTCCCTGTCCTGTTCCAACAAGCTGGACACCTCGCCAGATACAGGGTTTATGGAAAAGTACGGTTGTGCTGGACTTATGCTGTAAACTATTTCACCCACTGTGTCCTGATCTGTAGCGGAAACCTAAAATGTGAAATATAAAAGTGCAATGTATCAAAACAACTATGGGCCTCTGATTCAATATCCAACAGGAATAACGGTCTTAATCTGCAACAATGAGACTAACAGCTAACCTGTATTAAACTTGTAGGATCTGCATTCTCCATCACTTCAGCATCGTAACTCAGTGATGTAAAAGCCGGCACATTATTATTTACATCTGTGACGGTGATTTCCACTGTGCACAGACTAGTCATTGCAGGTACCCCTCCTACAATAACATAAAGTACTATTTAATTGCTATGTTGATGCTGCACGAATTAATTAAGAATATGCAGTTTAGTATCTTAGTGTGCAGTAGTGGGTCCAGGGTGAGGCCTTGCCCGAGTTAACTAATCAAAAATAGTTGGCTAGTATTGCGAGTCATTGCCCCCCTCCTTGCATGCCTGACAAATTTCTGGATTCGCTGCTGGTGCCACTCTTTCGTCGGCTACTCAGACATTCGCTTTAGTGTAAAATGGGATTAGAGATTAGAAATTGGAGAAATAACTATACCGTCGACGGCTTGTACAAGTAACGTGATCTGTGGTGTATCTGTACTGTAGTTCAGCATGGACCCTTGTACGACAGAGAGCCAACCGTCCGCTGTGCCCAACCGGAAGATTCCCGCCTCGTTACCCTGTACGATGCTGTACGTCACTTGACCTGCTGACCCTGTGTCAAGGTCACTTGCCGAAACCTGCAAAAATAGTTAATAATTTACATTAATTCATTGCCTTTTGTTGGTTGTGATGGTTCTTCAAATTGGCTTTTGTCTTGATCTACCCAAGTTCTATGAGGATTTCCCGCCCCCTTAGTTTAAGTTTTAGTTTTAATTTAGTTTCACAGCAAATATTGGCTCCGATGTCGAATATCGGAGTCAATTTATTGGCTACGATGTCTAAATCTTAGCCAATATTTTATCATTTCAGGTGCAATAGCACTGGAAAATAAGTTCAAGTGTACTCTTTTGTTTACATAAAGACATTATAATGGACCCTGGCATCAGCTCATATTGGCTCCGATGTTAGAAAATTGGTTATGATTGAACATCGTAGCCAATAATCGGAGCCAATATTTGCCGCGAAACTAAATTAAAACTAAAACTTAAACTAAAGGGGCAGGAGTCCCTGTTCTATGGACCATCTAGCAGTGGAAGAGGCCATCATATTTCTCATTAGGCCACTTGAGATCATTTAAACATGCTGTTTTACATTGTTGTTTTTTCCTCGAGTGGAAAGATAATGTCAAATAGCTGCAATTGGTAATGGGGCGGAGCGAATGCACAGAGCAAGCGAAAGCTCGAAGCCATTTCCATAATGTTTATTTCATCCACAAATACTTTCAATTCAATTCATATGACTCAATATATCAGGTATTAACAACAGGTGAGGTAGATAAAGGATGTACAACTCTACCAATAAAAATAAAATAGGCATAAGATAATGAAGTGCAACACACATTTGGCTGAAACTGTACTGTTCCAGTCAGCATAAAAGATGAATGTGATTTATTTAATTATTACATGCAGTTTGGCATGGAATATGGACTGAACGTGAATTGACAGTAATATTTAAGGCATTTGGGACTGGTTTTGAACAAGCAAGGCCAATTGAAAAAATTTGGAAAATGGTCACATTGACCACAATGTGTTTAAAATGAATGCAAGCAGTATTTCTTGTCCAGGAATCCCCTGGGCTATACCCTTGACTATTGGTGTAGGAATATTACTTATGTGGCAAATTCACCTGAACCCATTGGCATATGGTTAAAAGTAATGAAATGAAGCAAATTCGAAGTAGAATCAGCTTATCCTGTACTGGATATGTATAAATATGACACAAAAACTAAATTAAACCAGAAAACTTAAGGTGTTTCTATCAGCAACAACTGAAAATGACTCCTAAGTTCATGAACTGACAGAATAACCTAAAAAATACCCAAAAAAGACCTGTATGTGAATAAATAACACTTTCAAAATACCAACCCAATGTCCTGGTCCTGGTCTAGACATGATGAAGAATGAATGATGAAAGTATGAGTCAGTCAGTATAGCAAATAATGTTAAGTAGCTTCTATGGCACATGGAACAGAAGTGAAGAGCCCGGGGCTTGGGGTGGTCAAACCCTGCTCTTTGATCATGTGATATTACCAAATATGGAATGGAAAATTACCAGAAACCCTCGATAACCTTTATTTTAGGTGGTAAAGCAGCTTTATCTTTTGGAAATCTCTCTAAATAACTTTCTCTCAGATTATTCACTGTATCTATTCTTTCTTTAGTATTCTGCCAAACTGTATCTAATTGATCCAAATCTTCCTAACTAGGTCCTTTAATAATATATTGACTTTCTAACCTCCTATACTCTTTTATAGGTTCTTCAGCCTTATCTGTTAGTTCCTGTATACTTTCAACCCAAGCTAAATATTCAGCTACTTTTGGTTTATCTCCTGCTCCACCTATTCTGTCTCCTTCTATAAGTGTCTCTTCTTCACTTTCTTCTTCTGTCTCTTCTTCAGTTTCTTCTTCCTTTTCCTTATCTAATCTTTCCTCTTCTAACCTCTTTAACTTTTCCTCCTCTTTTCTAGCTTTTGCTTCTCTCTTTTTCTTCTTTAAATCTTTCTTCTTCTTATCAATTAAATCTTCTAAATATTCCTTTTTCCTTTTTACTATCAAATGATCTACACACTTCTTGACTTCTGTTGAACTTGAATCTACAAGTTCCTTATATTCTCTTTCTACTTTAATTTTATCTCCTTGTAATTTACTGAATTCACCCTCTAACTTCTCTTTGGTTGCTTGTTCATTTACTTTTAAAGATACTTTATTTTTCTGACACTCTTCAAAAACTTTCTGTATTTCAATCCAAGCCCCACTTGGATTGTAGTTACACAATACTATATATTAGTATATATTATAAGTTACACAATACTATATTTTATTCTCTGAATCCTTCATAATAATACAACTACATCTCCAAATCACATCACCAAAACAACAACTTTGTTATTGTTACAATCACTTATATAGACATAAGAATAATCAAGAACATTCTAGATTATAGTATGTATAGTATATCAATATTTACATTTCTTGTGTAATAAAGAACACTCCAGAATTCTCTACAATCTGCTTTTACAACATTACATTGATGTCACAACAGTCCGGAACATTATGGATGCGTTTAGATCTCAAATGTCATAAAGAACTAATGAAACTGGTTCTAATTAATTAATTAACACATATGCGTAAAATTACACTACCCTGAGTAATCACCGCATCAGTCACTTGAAAAGACTATATTCAGTCCTAAACTTAAATTAGTCATGGACCACTGTTGGTTATTTTACTGAACGAGGGCTGCGCCAAGTCCCCGCCGTATTTGTTAGCCCTCCTCCGTGCAAGTAAAGTGCAAGTTTATCCACTTCATAATTTGTATCCTCCCACGCAATGTCTACCCCTCCACCCTGTTTCTATACACTAGGTTATCCACTTTATAATTTGTATCCTCCCACACAATACACC
>JBCAUI010294965.1:0-15613 GCA_038406195.1 Haplosyllis anthogorgicola
CTCATGTTATTCCAATACAAATTGTGAACATGACCCGTTACTATCTATTTGAAATAAAAAGCCACTTCACGACAATATGATGAAAGCCGACAGTATATTTGAAAATTTCCCAAGACGACTACTAATAATGTGTTACAAACTTATTTGCGCTGTTTTCAACTTTTCGCCATGTATGATTTGATAACTAAGTTTCAATAAATTTATATTATGAAACATTTGTTACATAAAACGTATCAAATAGAAAATGCCTTTATGTCTGCTTTTAGATTAAAAGATATAAATTTGCATAATTATGAAACTGTCGTATTTACCGAGAAATCTTCTAGAAACCTGAACATATGGTAAAGATAAAGTACATAATAACTTTATCTGCTGCGATATCATCAGTTTTCTAGAGGTATGTTATGCAATTATAACGCTTCACCTGACAATGATTAAAAAAATCAGAAATATAAATGATGTCATTTTTCTTTTGCTATTTGGCTGCAGTTCATAATCATTTTCCATCAGTCAAGTAACACCACTGACTGCAGAGGGTTAGTCTGCAAAATTTATGCGGAAATACTTGGTACACAACTAGTTACCTGTCATCCCCAGTTTTCCTCTGTACGAAGAAAGAGATTGTTTTATTCAATGCTCGTCTTTCACTTAAGCATGAAATCATATTGGATGTGGGGCGGCAAAATTTATGCCTCGGTTCACATTTTAAAAGATATAGTTTACTGTTTCATCAACGCGATTATTTACCTTCATAGCACCATTGTTTTACTAACACGAGATATTTCGTGGGTCGAACATCAAATCTTCAGCACTGAGAAGAAAAGATACAGAGATGGTTATTCTGGTGGAAGGAGAAGTTTGTCAAGCGTGGGACATACAGTACTCATGGGTTTGTCTGAAGGGGAGAGAGTCAGCTAGTTTTACTGACTTTGATGAATCAAATCAGATGAGCTCTGTGTTCTAGTGCTTCATGTGGTACAACAGTCTTTAAAATTCAAACAAAAGTTAAATATACAGCTCAAATGAAGAGACAGACTTATGAGTATTGATACAACTAAATTTAAATTACACTATTCCAATATTGAACTTCTTAGTACACTCATATATATTTTTGGTAAAACCTATACACAGCCAGCCGATGTTCTGCTCAACAATTCTCACACCCATATTTTGAAACGAAACAATCAGACAAAAGTCCCCTTCTCTCAGTAAATGCCGGAGTATTTATAGCATTGTACATGATGTATAATCCTTGATTTTTAGTGAGTTCAGCAGCTGATTAGTGTATGATGTAAATACCAGCAGACTACGTTATTGCTCATCACATTTACCTAATTCAGCTTCATAGCAGATATATTATGTATAAGGACAACCCATTACTCTGTTAACGTTAAACGTTTTATTTATTCGAACAATGTGATCATGGTACAAAAAGCGACTGTGTTGATAAAGCAGAGAATATTCTTCAACGGGGAAATTGAATTCAATCACTCGAGCAAATTCAGCTGCATGCAAATGATGTTCTTTCCTCGTGTGGAAATATCTGCTTACAATCAGGCGATGTCTTTGTTGATGCGCATTTATCACTTGTTACAATAGAATAGAACAATAATATTATCCTGATGTAAATGAGGATGACAGTACCAGTATTGTGATTTATTAATTAGCATTTAGAAAAATAGAAATGTGATAAACAAGAGCTAGTTCAACATTCAAGTCAACTAATTAATTATTTAACATACAGTTTCTCTTTGAATGGATAACATCGTAGGTCGTCTTGTAATTTTTAGTTTTGTTTTTGTGAATTTGTAGAACAACAGAACGAAATTGTTCCCTTTATTATTTCCTTGACTTCGGCTAAATAAACAAAGATTCAAGATTATTTAACATGACTAAACAGTTTCATTTAAATCGTACAAGGAGTAACACATCAAGGCAATCTTGCCCAATTGTATGATGTAACATACGACATTTGACATCTCAAAATGTTTGTTCACACTGACTGTGAGAAGCGACAGTGGAAAAAGAGAACGGCAGACAGAGACCGCATTTCACTTGAAAAGCTTTGATTAAACACTTCTGAAAATGGCCTTTGAATTCATTTTGTATTTTGAGGCTAAGTATTTGCAATGTCCTCCGTCCATGGCAATTATTCGCGCCACTTTGGTCAAGAATAAATACATTGCACTGCTTTGATATTCATCCAATAATTAAATTTTAATTGGTAAAAACCATGCCGGTACTATTCTCTGCTCATGCTCATGTTCTATCTTTATCATTACAGACATGTATATTACTCCCGGGTATTTTAAATACAGAACAATGTAACTTCATACTGTACAATTGAGTGACAACAAAATGTTAATGTACCAGCTTGGAGATTGGAGCTTTTCATCTTGTTATTTATTCTCGATGATGACTGGAAATAATACTCACTTACTTTGTTAGAAGTAAAAGTCAGTCAAGCATGAAACAGAACTCAGGGACTGGTTCAATGGTCAGATGGGTCAGGTGACTTTGATGCTACCCTTGAGCTAATACTTTCTTGGCTCTGATATTCTCATATAGAACGAACATCTTCGAGCGGCAAAATCAAACTGGAGCAATTGAATTGAGTCTGTTTTGTGGGCAAAACTACTGTGTGTTCCAAGCTCATGAAAGTATAACTTTCAAAAGAATATAATTCATATATCACTGTAGACGCATTGATACCATTGGACAAGGTAAAAAATAGAACCAATTTAGTCTAAATTACCATTTGTCTTGCAGAAAGTATATGCAAGTAATTGAAAGCTATCAAATCAGACAACGTGCCCATCTCCTTTTGCAGCTTTATCTACAAGTATCACACGCCTGTCTCTCTCCATCAATGCCCTGTGCGCCTTAGCTGTGATAGAAGTTGGACTCAATTAAGTCCAAAATGAAACCAGTATAAACCAAAACGGCAAGCAATTTTCCATTTGCTGATAAAATATATTGGATTTTTGTGTCAGTTTAAATGATGCAATGAACAGGTTTTTGTGTGTATTGCACAAAGCAGATTGCATGACTTTTTTCTGCCTAAAGTTGTTTTGTTATTTCAATTTTCAGCATGGTTAAGAAATGAAAATTAAATTAAACATGACTAAAATGAATAGTGATTGGAGACAATTAATGTTCTGAATTGTAGTATGATATCTTAGTACGTTATAAATGGCTAAAAGTATTGCTTTATTGCATGTTCTATTTACCTAAACTAAGGTAGTGAATGATGGTCCATAGCTCATCAATCAAACCAATCTGCCTAAACTAATACTACTGTCTATTTAGCTGTACATGTTCCTTATTAGGTTGTCATGGATATGACCTTGTTTGACAGATAAACGTGAAATCCAACAATCCATATGAATGACTCGATGGTACTTGTTCAATGCATTTCCATGAGTGCAGCCGACTTGCAGTCAAATCGAAAAATTCTAATATAAAAGGTCAAAAATGGGAATGGAATCATGTTATTATTTTTCGCAATTTTTGTGAACATACCCATTGAAATAACCATGTATGACTGATTAACAAATTAACCTGGGATTTTAATCATTCACAATAGACTACAACAAACAGACAACTTTGCACACAACAAAATATCTTTAATGGAAAAAAATCTGTCTTTGTTAAAGGTCCATTAAAACGACATGAAACAAGCTCCACAACTTCCAAGAATCGGCAAAAACATGTAGAATTGCCAATTCAGAAGTGTAATCACCATTTCACCTCGTTTTCTGGTATTATGTAATGCTGCAGTCAAAGCAACAAGCCTTCTGATAAAAGATTGAGCAGAAAGCTAAACTATTTGTATTCATCCCGCAACACAATAAGCATGCAATTGGTATTGTGTCACTCCACTTTTTTGCCTCATGGCTTGATGTTTTTTTCAGATTGCAAATCACTGCCTTCAATCTATGGTCTGGGAAAAATTGTCTGTAACAGAATTTACCATCTGAATGACTTGTCCTTTACAAATAAAGCTCGGTCTTTGCTGTGTAAATTGTAACGATAAAGGAAATTTCAAAATTATTGCCAGAAAGCAAAAACGGGAGAACACCGGTCATGTAACCCGGAGGTCGTGGGTTCGATCCCCACCCGGGGTCCCAAACTTTTTCAGCGCAACTAAGGTATTGTAGATGAATTTACTTTCTCTTCAAAAAACGGTAGTATTTAGATAAAATTTTAGAGAACATTGTAACTTTTCGTTTGAGTACAGATGCATTATTGAAAGAATAAAAAAGTAAGACAATTTAATTAGTAATTCAAAGGATAAAAATTCCTAACAGTAAGAAATCAAAAACACAGTATGAACTTTCTTTGTTCTATTTTTTGTTCTAAGTTTCCAAATTGATAGGAATTTCAGCAGCTTAGGCATTATTAAAATAGACGAATTGAGTTCAAGTAAGCGTAATATATGTTTTTCGAAAAGGAAAGCGGTAGCACGGTAAAGTGTGATGAATTCTTTTGGCGGGATTGCTGTCAAATATTTTGAAAATTGAAGCTAACTTGGATATTGAATTTGAATTTCGAAACAATAAAATTTACACAAAGTCGCAAAAACAACACAACGTGAATTTTTACTTGCTTTCAAATGAAGAGCCGCGGCCTGCAGTTCGTAATATCATGACAGGAGAAGGGTAACAATGCTGTGTGACTTCAATTACTTCTCTGGTTTGTATCAGAGGACATTCGTGTTATTTACTTTCGCATTAATAACTGCATTTAGAGAAAATAAAAACGGATTTGTTGCACTCCGCTGTGTTTGTTCGTATGGAGGATTGTTCTCACTGAAAGATAAAAGTGAAATATATTAATCCATTACGCTGTCATGCAATTTTTAAGCCTATTTTTACCACAAACAGTGTAATTCAGAATTTAAAAATTGAATTCGGCCATTTTCTATTTGCTGGCTCAATGCAACATTGTAGAATTTACATGACGAGACAGGTTACTTGGCAATCAATTTCTGGTCTGTCAGAAAGCGTTTTTGGACAGTACAGATTCTTTGGGGTTTTTTTTTCAAACCATAATCTATATTTTAGACTAGTAACACTTTACTTGTGATGCTGAATGTAGATGTTTGATAATACAGCACTTGAAGATATGTTCATTAGTTACAAGAAATTACCAAAAGCCGTACTGTGAAAAGGAAACTACATATTTTGCGATTTGAAAGGAAAACTGGATGCTTAATCTGGCGGAAGCAGAGCTTTGTCAAACTTGTGGTCTGTGAGACCTGGGGACATTAGTGACAACACCATTGGCAACTATTAAGTGTTTGATGTACTACTGTAGTGAAGAAAGTATGGCCTTTCTTGTGCTTTGGATTCAAATAAGGTGCATTTGGCTGTCTCACATCCGTATCTATCAGCAGGTTTTAACGATGACTTGTCAAATACAGAAGCGCAATTTAGCATAAATGTTTAGAATAAATGAATACATGATTTGCCTTATTCAAAAGGTTTAAAACGTATCCACTAACACATATCTATGTTTTCAAATATATGTTTTATGTAAGTAACACTGCTGCGTTGAAATTTCCATCGGGTTTGGAAAAATAGCACATCAAAAGCGCATTATGGAATTTCTTTGTTGTGTACGTTCCCCTATTGATAGGAATTTTAGGAGCTGATGTTAAGACACTAGGCAACATAAGGATTCCGGATTTATAAAAAGATATCGCACACAAATTCAAGCAGCAGCCGCCCTTATGAAGACACCTACCACTTACCATATTGTTTAATAAGCAAGCCTAATAATTCCCATGATTGATAAATTGTGCAAATGCTAAGATAATACCGAACAATTCCTATGATTGAAAGACGATAATACGATAAAAGAATTGCATTCAAATCTGTAATATGACACAATTGGGAACTGACTGGAGTACTGAGTATCTAAGATGTAATCGGCATTAAATGCCTCATAGAGTTTTATTCTTTTTACAACATGGACACATTGAAGACTTTTACTACCTTGACTGATACCAATGTGTTACCTTAGGTCACATTAAATCCTGCTGAGCTTACAAGCCGCGGTCAATCACCTGAATATACGGCCCGCATGGGTTTCGAAGATGTAGACGACAAAACGATAATGACCATTGCACTTTTCTGCGGAGACTTCAATGTGTCAGTTCCTCTTTTGTGCTCAACTAAGAAAACACAAAGCAGATGTATCAAGGTAACAAGCGCTGTCTAGATGTATAACATCTTTATGTTTATCTGTGTAGCTTCTTTACAACAAAATCAGATATGTAAATCCTGGTAGACTGTTTTGAAAGAGACCATTTCTTTCTGTCAGAATAATTAACAATAAAACCATGTCCCAGTTGACTTTTTCCAGTACTAAAGTTCAGCATGAATTATTAGCAGAAGAAAGGTTTGACTTATTTGAATAATGAACTTTCAGTTAATGAGTAATGAGGACTTTTGAATGGTTTTGTAGACAGTTTACTATGCAGTAGCTCGAAAGTCTGATATTCAGTGTATCTCTCATTTCGTTTTTTCTCTTCGAAAAGTGACGCTGATAGCTTTGTCACATTTCAGAAAGATGTTAGTCTATCTTGCCAATTTGTTGGAATGTAAATAACATTGAGACATCCAATTACGCAATTTTTATATCAATTTAATAAATAAAAACACAAAAATATTAATCTGAAAAAGCTAAATGCCGTTAACTGGGAAATGCTATTGAAAGGAAGTAAATGAAGGAAAGGGCAAAATGATATCTTGCTGAAACTTGACAAAGCTAATGTTGACCATTTTACTGATTACTTGAATATCCAGCGATTTCATTACAATATATTTCATTGATGATTACAAACCGAAGTAGAATGGCGTTTTATAGTAATAAAAACCTCGATATTATTCAACAAGCAAAAGATTGCTAGGGGAAATTAATTTAACTATTGTCGGTAATAGGTCTTGAATGATGTTTCATGGTAATCTAGTGTCACATTAAATCCCACGTCACCTGTAGCCCATGCAATCACTTGTTAGATGTACAGCATAAGAGAGATGTACAGTGACATTGATGGTGGCGATGTGGGGCTTAACCTTTCTCCCACAAGATGACACAATGTACAGATATGACAGTTTGACGTTTGCCAAACCCTTAATAATGTGAAGGACGTTTATCCGAAAACAAAACGACACGGTGCTATATGAGCAATACATTAAGGCGTTTGCAATGCGAATTCTCATTTCCATTTTGAAGTACAGGAAATTTTTGTTACAAATTTAAAGCGTAAAAGACTACGCAAATCTTAACATTTATCGCAGTAACTCGGGGCATATTTAATGCGAATTTCTTGCATGAACATAACAAGTTCCTTCCGCACGAATTTCTTGTTAACATGTTTTTTTTGTAATAGGGGCTTTTCCTCTTTGTTTCGTCCACTTTGGCAGATTTGGTAGATTAGGCAGATTTGGCAGGGAAATTTGTACAAGTTTTAGTGCATGACCAGTCATAGTAACTTGACGAGGACATTGTTCAGTCCTGAACTGAAATTAGTCACTGTCCACTATTAGCTATTTTACAGATCATAGCATAAATTCCTTTCCTAATCTGCCTAGTTTAACAGGGGAAAGAATTAGGAAAATCTAGATTGTTATCCAAAATAAAGGGTATTCATTTATGAAAGGGCTGAAAATATTTTGCTCTTGGTTGACACTTTTAATCTCTTTCGTAAGTGTCAGTAACAACTTGGTTCTTTTTGGGAAATAGTATAGCATAGATAGATGTGTTAGATTCGTTTGGAGTGTCCAGCATTTTATTTGTCGCCGATACCATAGCCAGAATTTCCACTGTTACAAATGTTGCCAGATATTGCCCAGCCGTCTTACCGATTTGATGTCAAAATTCGAGAAAGTTTATTGTTTTCAAAGGGCAACTTCCAGTGATTATAATTTATCATTGTCTAAATTACTACTTTACAAACTACTACTCTGGCCTCCATCTCTATGATTATTTATTTGGTTCTCTTTCGATGGTACAGATATTTAGTCAGCTATGCTTATTTTCAGCAGTAAAGCAGCTGATGAAAAATGTGACAAGTGCAATAAATCAAAATATATTTCATTCACATTTGGCCGAAATATCAGCTTCGTCTTCCAGAAATAGATTTGCATAAGAAATTACTATCCAATTCGGACAGCACAGAGTGATTACTCGTCTGTTATGGAAATTGTAGCCTTGGATGGAGCATCTAATTCTCCATGCTGAATAGAAAAGATACAGAAATGCCTATTCTGTCGGAAAGGGAAGTTTGTCAAGCATGATACAAAGAGTACCCAGGGGCATTTACTCTACGAAAGTCAGGTAGTTTTGCTGACTTTGATATCTATGGTATTGCCTGATCCGGAGCTTGATTTCTTTCATGATTTGGAACTGTGAATATCACCAAAGTTTTGCTAATATATCTATTCACTACTGCCCAGATCCTTTGTATTTGGCAGAAATAAAAGAATTCTCCAAGATATCATTTCAAAGCTTGAATCTCTGTATAATTTTCAAAGCATAAAATTTGCACCCATCGATTGCACAACATTTAACTGGTTTTCAAACTTCGCCAAAAATTGATAAATAATTTGCAACCGCACAAAAGTGAAAAATGTGTCTAGTCACTGAAGAAAACGTTCAAATGTTATCCAAAAATACTCCAAATTTGTAAGGAAGAGTACGCAGCACCACATAAAAGTGTATGCGAAAAAAGTGTTATGATTTAGTGCTTTTCAATACTGCAAGTCTTTGACTTGATTTATCATCGACTTGATGTCCCTATGCCTAGTATGAGTGCAGAACAGAAGTATTTACCACTGTGGTCCTACCAGTCATATTTTCTTAATATGCTTGCACTGATATTTATTGCCAACCACAACCCATCAATCAAGAGCAATCTGACAAAACTAATAGACTATTACTGTTTATTTATATGTGTGGAGTTCTTTTCTTAGCCTTCAACCGTGAGTCTGCGGTTTTCCTGTACAAGGTTTTATTTTAAGAAATGGCATCATTCAAGATTAATGTCTGTACAGATCCCGACATTTCCAAACCGCATCACTATTGTTACATGCTTTACTTTTTATATCTAACTTGAAAGGTTTTTTAAAGCTGAAGTTCGATTACTTTTACCGAAAAAACGTTTGACAAAATATATATTCCCCATCTGATGCCCTTATTGACACCAGACAGGGATGCATTCTGACCAGGTTTTCATTACAGCTGTACCTCATCTTTATTGTTTTTGCTAATAAGGTCACATCACACACACCTTTTGCAATTAGCTATTGCAATCAATCAACTGGTGACAGTTTTCAGATGTTCAGCAGTGTTGATTGTAATTAGAGCACAATGCATCTCACACCTCTCAGTCACACAGTGTTTGGGTCTCTAAAAGCATTTCTACAGCCAAATTCAGTTATTTCTGTTCTGTCTCTCCATGAATGAGGTTCTCTCCTCAGGCATACAGTGCACAGTCTATGTCCCAATAGAAATTATTCATGTTGCTCTGACCACTGCCAACTTACAAATGAGCTGAAATACGACCTTGTTACCCTTAAAGAGCAGGAGGGCAGCTTTAATATAATCTGGTTTAAACTTTCGCTTTTGGCTATGTCCTTACAAGAATGAGACGATATTAGAATGCTCGCATATCAGCACAGCATGCTGTGGATCTGAATAGAATGGCAACAGATTAAGTTATAAAATCAGACAGTGGTATAAACACCTTAATGGTTAAGTTCATCTATTTATACTTATTTTCTTTGCAGATACGCGTCCACAGTCTGTTAATCTCAGCATGAAAGTAACGGACCAGGTAATTGCTTAATTCTAAAAAAAATGCATTACTAATTTGTCTATATCTTGTTTAAATTGAATGTACACGATCAGAGCGTTTTTAGTAATCAAAAATGTAGACGATGCCCTTTTAATAGTAAAATCCATGCTGACAGGTTTCCAAGCACGTTTATTTTGATACATGTTTGAGAATAAAGTGAAGACTGCAAGATGGAAACAGGTTTTTCCTGGTTATTGCAAATCGAAAGCAGAGTTACGTAATTCTTCCATACATGTTGCCATTGATTTCCTGATAACTTTATCGAGCATGCTACATCTTCTTGACAGTCGCAAGTGGTTGAAATCAATATCGTGCAATCTGCAGTTAAATCACTTACTCCAAGTAGCACTTAGCAATTCCTTTAAATTTCATTAGCATGACCTACGTTATGTAACAATGGGAATAAACTGTTATGAGAAGGCACAAATGGGATGACAGGTTTATACACTGTGGTATGTTTAAAGCAATAACCGGGTGAGCGTGTGGACCTTCAAGACCAGCTTACATTCGTACAGTACGTCGACGTACCAATGTATGCTAGGTCATAAAAGAAAGTGGTGGTTCATACCATGCTAAGTCATAAATCTAACTATCCTAATAAATCCAGTTAATTTTGGTTATACTAGGGTTTTGAGAGGAGGCTGCGCACATGTATCAGAATTTAACCATGAGCACATGAAGTAACTTTGTGTCCATGATTTAACCGACACTGTCATGTGGAACACCGATTTGGTGACCAGTTTAAGTACTGGTTTATTGGCTAAACGTTAAACAGACACGTTACTGTGCGTGTAACGTGCTTCTTTAACGTTTCCATTTCACCTATTGATGTAAATGAACAGTTATCTAATTTCGTACGAACAAAGCACAAGATCTGAATGACAAGGTAACAGAATGTTTAATCTAGTGGAAGTAGATCTTTGTCAAGCGTGAGCATTGTGAGACCTAGGGGCACTGAGAGACAACACTCTGAGCAGTCTTTACGTCTTTGATGTCCCTCTGTAGTCCCGTAGATGTTCTTGTCTTTTTTCTTCCTCTGTCATCTTGCTGAAGGCATAGCCGATACTAATTGCATTTATGGACCTTTCATAAGCAATCCACCTCCATAGTGATGTCCTAATTAGACTGAACAACAAGTTTATAACTTTTGTAATGCATTTTCTGACTCACTCATGCTGTTGCAAAATCTTAAAACGTAAAATATTATCTTTCATTTGTAAGAGTAACTTTTCGCATCAAAATGTGTTGCACATGACAAATCTATTTCCATGTTGATCACATACACATTGGCGGATCTAGTGGGGGGCGCGGGAGGCGCGCTCCCCCCTTACGGGCCAAAATTTCTTCATTTTCATGCAGTTTTTGGGGATTTTTGCACTAAAATCGGGTAAAAATTGGGGCGCCCCAAGGTTGGCGCCCCCCCTACGAGAAATCCTGGATCCGCCACTGCATACAGGAGTCTCTGTGGTATTTCCGTTACTAGATGGACACATGAAGATACATATTTCATTACCAACTCGGTGCATTCTATCAACAGTCTACGTCTCTTCTCTGTGGTTTGATTTTGTTACATAAATTGTGTCCGGTCTTTCATCCGCTGTAACTGTATTACTTCCGACTCATGAGAAAACCTTGCTATTCCAATCAAGATCAAAACAATTGCTATCTTGTTCGACCATTTGCATAATTTACATTGCTTTGCTACTGTGCTTTTTACCTAGTTGTGCAACATTATTAATTCATTGCCTAACGTGAAACCCGAAGAAAAAATACATAAGGATACGTCCTTTAATTAGAATATTTTGACTTCAGGGGATTAGTTCACAGACTTTCCAACTGATGTCGGCTCATCATTACTCAAGCCTAAAGGACTTACTTTTAATCAATGGCGCCGACCGATTTGTGATGGAATAATTAGAGGTGACGAGCTTAGTATCTTTTGCCTCAGCAAAATGCTTGGAATACATATTACGGTGGATTTGGTAGATGGACATTGGACTACCCTTGAGGAAGACGTCCAAGGCCATGATGTGGCAGTACTTTATTTTGGGCGCAACTGCTTCCTACAATAGACCCTGAGAAAATCTTTCCTCTCATCACAAGATTTAGTGGCCCCTTATTTGCCAAAAGGACTGTTGAAGGTCTTCGGACAATATGTGTCATTGAAACGGCCAGAACGCACTGTAAACACTAGCCCTAAAGTGCCCACCACTGAAGGTGCACCACCACATACAGCGCTCATCAAATCACTATGACCACCTCTGATAACCCACCCAACACTAGACATGAAAAACAATCCTTGTGCGGGAAGCACCAGTGAGGATGTAGATAGTGCAGATAGTGCAGACACACAAACCTATGAAATATGCCCACCAACCACACACAGATACAACATGAGGTATAAAATGGAGGCACCAATCACTGGTCCAGGAATACGACTGGACAAATCTACTCTGATAACACCTGCCCCCATCTCAAAATCATCGATACAACACCCATATAATACATGGCAGAGAGCCCATGACATAATTGAACTTCCTGAAGAGGAACCCCCGAGTACCAGCACCAATGAGTTCAACAAACTAGCCACCTTCCTTGGCCTCATGGCTGTGAAAGCAGCCAAACGAGCCCAAATGGTGGCCATTTATATGGGAAGTGATAACTGTAAATTGCCCAAATGGCACGTACCAAGATATATGACACGACATCAGCTAACTAAGCGCCAACATGAACATGAAGCCAAACTGTCCGGCAACACAAATGTTATGCAATCACCAGCTACTACAGGTAAGAATAACAACAAAAAATCTAGTTCTGACAATAGTGCCAGTAATTTGGACAGGGGCTAATTTAAGGTGAAAATCTATGGGTACAAAAAACACACGAGAGGGAAGAACTTCACATGCAAAATCTGTGTCAACAAATTCAAGAGTCTAAAGCACCTAAATGATCACTATAGAAATGTGCACAAATTCAGTGGGAAATGTAACAAGTGTGAGAAATCACATACAACACCCAGCAGCCTAAAAAGACACACTTACTCACACGGGAAGAAATTATATCAATGTAAACACTGCACAAAAAATTTTGATTTGGAAGTGAATTGATAGCACACGAGCTAGTCCACCATAAGATATGCTATTACTCCTGTCACTATCCAAAATGCACAAAAAGCTTCAAACGTAGGGGCTATCTAGTGCGTCAATGAACATTACTCTAAAACACTTAGTTGCAACTATAAGGACTATACCACGAAAAGCAAATGTAAACTGAACATCCACATGTGCAAGCATAGGAAGCTGAACTATAAATGTGTCAAGTGCAGGAATATGTACAAGCACCCAGAACAGTTAAAGAGACATACCAAGAAATGCAACCGGAGTAAATCTCCCTCCTATTGACATTAAGTGGTGACACATAATAATTTTGAAATCAGTTCAGTACTTAATTACAATATTACATTTTAAGCTAAATATGTAACCTGTCAATTGGAGGATATAGTGCATACATAATTACCCAACATTAATCTGAAACTCTGTATATAACCTTAATGCTGTTATATCATCTATTACTGTAATCATATCACTTGTTAGTGTGATGTAAATTAGCAAATATCTCCTTGCAGGCTATGCTGGAAATTACAGGTCAACACATGTGCAATGAGTCATTACTTAATTACAAGGGGGATATAGTGCATATATAATTATCAAACAATAGAGGTTTTTCCTAATTCACGGCCTTCCTAATTTAGGCTAATTTTCCACTGTATTTATGTTAATTAACCATTTCTTGATATGATACTAACCATTTCTTGATATGATACAAATCAAGAAATGGTTAATTAACATAAATACAGTGGAAAATTAGCCTAAATTAGGCTAAATTAGGCAGGCCATGAATTAGGAAAAACCTCTATTAATCTGTAACCTTGTATTTAACCTAATTGCTGTTATATTGTTTATTACTGTAATCATATTACTTGTTAACGTAATGTAAACTAGCAAATATGTCCTTGCAGACTACGCTTGAAATTATGTGTGGTGAGTCAAGATAGTACATATTATATAATTTACTTTAATTACACACTGGTTACTTAACTACAGTATTACATTATAGTGGTCGATTAGGGGACCAAACTTATCCAGATTGTATATTGATTACTCCAATTATATTGTTATAATGTCACATCATATACTGGTATATGCAGTCGATTAGGGGGCCAAATGTGCAATGATTACTTAACCCCAGTATTACATGTCACAACAGTGAGTTACTTGTAAATGCAGTTGATTAGGGGACCAAACTTATCCTGACTATATAGTGACTACTTAATTTATAGTACTATATTGCCACATCATTAATTCGCTTGTATATATGGTCGATTAGGGGACCAAAATTAGATTTCCATAAAAGCCGGAGCTTTGTGCATTATCTTCCTAAGCATGTGAATGCATGTGAAATATTAAGATAATTTAGTCTTATGGGCAAATGTGTTGCGTAAACTAAAAGTGTAGGTATATATCATGATTGACAAAAGATTACGATGTAGCGACTACTTGTGCTGTGAATATCTTTACCTCAGAACATTTCTATCTGAATCACTGTATGGATAAAAATGAATTAAGTGGCAACACAAAAGTCAGAGCGGATACAGTATTCATAGTAACGATGTTTTAACAAATAAGATGGGAAAGCGCCTATGTTCATTTCATGTTTTAACTCATATTTTTGTGAAAATTAAAATCAACCTAGTATCGAATTCACATTAAGTAACAACAACTAAACACGATCTTTATCCTTTGGTGTATATGTCACGGTTCCGCAAACCATCTTAGGTGGGTTTTTCCGCAAATTCTTGTGGGCGACCGCTCCGGTCTTCCATCCTTGGTGCGACCGCTCCCACGGGGGCAGCCACCTTCTAGCAAAGTTGCCAGTGTGCATGCGTCATGGCTGTGACCTCACCATAGGAACATTTTATGAGGCTTTACATCACGATTCGAGCGTTCCTATGATGACATCACGAGCATGATGTCATTCCCGGCCCTCCGCAGGGGTATTTAAGAACATGTAACCCTGAAAATGGGGACACATCCGTCCTAGTGTCCTTCGGGTTAACTCGTGCATCTTCCCAGGCATCCATCTCATGAGACGTTTCGAAGCCTATTTAATTGTTGTTTTCAGTCATTAATAGCGTTCAACCCAGTGCCTGTCGGCCTGGGTCCTTTAGTTAGTAGTTATTTGTTGCACCACATGCCATGTTGGGCAGCTCGATAAGGCCTCAAAGTAAGGGGTGACGTGGATGGGTCACCGCCAATTGGACTTCAGCCAGTGCCCAGAGATAAGGGAAGTGATCTTCCCGACCGAGACCGAAGCGGAGAACCTCCCAGATTCGAGAGGGCGGCTCCCTCCTTGACATATATATTTGTAGTGATTGTTAAACAACAATGTACATTAGCATATTAGAAATGATGTCAGAACCATTACGACGGCCATTCCTAGATTTATCTGATGTCTGTTACATTGATATAAATAGAGACTCTGTTCACTTGTTAGTTACTAGATGTCTGTACACGATTAAGATCAACAGTAACAATAAATCAATCAATCAATGTCAGGCTAACTTGTTATGCTGTGCATGCATGAATGCATGCAGACAATAACAGCAAAACTGTGAAATCATGGACCAGTGCTCTGACCTGATTGAAGGAGTCAGTCTATGAGTACACAGCATGAATACAGTTGGATCCT
>JBCAUI010295076.1:0-15613 GCA_038406195.1 Haplosyllis anthogorgicola
CCCCCCCCCCCCCCCCCCCCCCCCCCCCCCCCCCCCCCCCCCCCCCCCCCCCCCTTTCTGTATACCCAGTTTTGATTCAATAGCGAAACCACGTTTCCGTTCACAGAAGTCTACCAACGCAATCTGTGATAGACTAATTAGCTGTTAAAGAATCTATTACGTAGTTTGCATCTGTATTTACGCGATTGTGCACTATTTTGTACCGTAAATAGGAAAATAAATAAACATTTATAATTGTCTTTGTAACCGATTTGTCACTCATAAATGAAACACACAACCAATGTTAAGGCAGAACACTAGGCTTGATTTTACCTTTTATTTTGAAATAAATGTTTTTGCAAGGTACAGGAAGGCAGTTTTGACATTTTATCCCATTAACAACTCTTTCTCTGGTTTGTAATCCATTCCAACTCCTAAGCTTTCTGTAAATTTGAGAAGGTTTGAAATTAAAGGATTCCATCCCTGGTTGTAGATGCACACACTAGAACAGTGTGAACAGAAACGAACAGTATTAGATTTTATTTTAAATAATCATTCCTTACAGTATTGCTCTCAAATGCAATGTAAAGTCAAATAGGAGATATTACAACAAGGGACAGAAGAAGGTTCAAGTCCAGGAATTTTTGTTGAAAATACGCCTTGATCTCTTTTCTAGAAAGTTCTGAAGATAAAGAAAATCGGCAAAGACTGCGTAGAAATGGAAAAAGGGCCATGTGGAGCGCCAGGATTTGACACCTCCTTGATTCGGTGTAACAAGATGGATTAACCTACATAAAAAAGCTGACTGCGCATGCAATCCTTACCGGTAACGAATGACTGACAGTCTATATTTTACACTTAATGGCCATTACAGATTGCATGACCCCATGAAATATTGACTGCACCATCGCCAGCAATCTCCCTTAAGTCCCCAGCAGCAGCTCTCCTTATCAGGCAGCTCTGTGAAGCGAAGGTACCCAAGAAGCCACCAGCACCTGGAGTCCAGCCACACTGAGATCCCACTCTCACCCCACTCAACATGGGAGGAGTTATGCCACTCTGTGAAGTGAAGGTAGCCATGAATGCACTTATGTGGTCACCCAGAAGGAAACAGGTTCCCCTGATGGAAACATATTCACATTTCTGTGAAGATATTTGGAAATGTACATAATTAATTAAATTCATTATTATTATTATTATTATTATTATTATTATTATTATTATTATTATTTTGACATTTTTATCCATTTGCTTGGCCATTTCTAGTTTGTATTTGATCACTGTCTACTGATATATAGGGGTGCCTATGGGTGTCCTCCCTACTAAGTATGAAATTTGCCGATCACTTATTTTCCGGATTATTAACAAAAAATATAATTTTTGCATGGTCTTGAAAGAAGAGGGGAATCTGTTTCCTTCTGGGTGACCACATAAGTGCGCTCAAGGCTACCTTCGCTTCGCAGAGTGGCGTAACTCCTCCCGTGGGCGTGACAAACTACCAGGTCCTGGGTATCCTTACCGATAAGGATTGACTGTGCAGTCCATTTTTGTGCAGGTCAATCTATGCTGGCACACCGGCAATAAGAGGCTGAAATGCAATAAAATGTTCTTAAATCTGCACGTTCTGTTGAAAATGCCCCGTTTATAGCTTATAAATGAAGTTCCCATTTGAAGTAGAGTTAAGAAACATTCACAACTTGCCTAATAAGGATATATGGTTATTCGCTTCTGACACTCCAAAGGTGCAGTTCGGTTAATACAACTTTATGCAATGACAGGATCACTTTACAACCTGGTGATATTAAATTACCACAAAAGTGGCTGCAGTGAAAGCAAAATTGAGACTCTAAATTAAGGCTGAGTAATGAAATGTGGCATACTCTTCAATTGGACTTTATTTGAATCTATTTTTGAAATGCCACCTCCAATAAATTGATCAAATTAACTTTTATCCCCGTGTATAATTTATGACATTTTTCATCGTACTTTAGTTTGAACCGTAAACAGCAAATCCTTTTTTTTTGCTAAACGTCCGGCGTGTTTAAAAGTTTCGGACATATTCGTGGGCTCAAAATAAAATAAAGATTATGTAGACAAATTTGAGAGGTCATTTTATTCCAGAAAAGAGTTCCGCTCCTGAAATTCCTATCAGTTTTGGAACAATGGAATGTCAAAAGCACAGCGCGTAATTCTTTTGTTCTATCCTTTGTTCTGTGTGTCGTCAACGTGATAGGAATTTCAGGAGCTTGGATAATAAAGGTTTTCCGAATTTATTATGCTTAAAAAATGGGTAAATTTTCCTAATTAAACGGGCAAATTTATACTACTCTTATTAAAACCACTAATATTTTCGAAAAACTTTTAGAATTAAAGATTTCAACATATTTAAAATTATACCACTTGGGGTTAAAAATAATTTGCTTGATTTTGTGTTAAAATGCAAAGAATATGTGTCTACATTGGCTCGACTTGACTTGACTTGTGTATTTGAAAGTAGATATTATGATATGTATCTTGATTACATTTTCTTTTGAAATGAAAACTTTAAAAACTAATTATAGTTTGCTTTGAAATGAAAGTAAAAGAAATCTAGTACGAACAAAGCAAAAGGTATTTTGTTCAAGTTGAATAATGCTGAGATAGAAAAAACACAAAGTAATTTATTTTGTATTAATAGAATATGGAGAGAAAAACAGATGTCTATCATAAATCAGGATATAAATACATAAGAGGCGAATTTGGCATTGTAGAGACTGGATAAAGAAATGAAAGGAAATGGAAAGTGTGAGAGAAGATTGGGGCCGGACAGTATAATAGCATTAGTGAAATAACCTAGACTTCTTCTTTTCACAAATCCAAGCCACAGTGTCAGAATGCAAAGATATTAACCCAAATCACACAATTTCTAGACAAAAATGGTCTTGCTTTACAATAGAATCTCTGACATGTATGGAAAACACAAACAAGATAATTTGTGAAATATTCAGTGTTGATTCACATGAAATCCTTGTTATTTTGAAATATGTTCAATCACAGTTATTTCATCTTTAAATATAAAACATAAAAAGAAGAATATTTATGGTTTTTCAATAGATGTTTTTCTTATATATTTAAAAATTGCCAATTTTGGTAATGAACGTGAAATTGTCCCTTTTAGTATCAAAATAACTATGAATTGCAGAAATTGGCCTGTCTGATTAGGCAACTTTGCTCAATATTGCAACCAAACAAAATATGAAAAACTTTCCAATGGGAACTAATACATTTATTACAGATACCATTTTACAAAAGACCTCTTGCAGACTGTTCAAGGTAAAGAAAAGAAAACTTGTGTGCATGTTACAAGCATGCCGAAAGACAAACGTTTTCAAAAGGTTTCCCATAACCCGTTGAATTTATCAGTGGTACATCATGATATGTGTCATGCCCATCTTTTGACTTTCATTTTGTGCTACACGGTATCAATAAGATTGCAAATGAAAGCTTTATTATGCATCCTCTGTGACAGGTTCCTGGGCCATCTATTAATGTCTTTTATGTTCCAGTCAGCTGGCTTTCTCAACTGTCAGGTATTTCTGCAAATGAATCTGAACAAAAAATACCACTCTATATCTGCCAGACAGAAGGTGAATAATATGTAGAAATTCAAACAATCGAGGTTTTTCCAAATTAATTTTGTTAGCCTAATTAGGCGAATATGCCTAATTCGCCTAATTTTCTTGCCTTATTAGGTGAATTAGGCTAATTTGCCAAAATTTTTTGCCTAATTAGGCAAATTAGGCTCATTCACCTAACTCAACAAACAAAAATTAATTTGGAAAAAACTCGATTATTCAGGTAAAGAACACATGGTAAACATATTGCAATTGACTGTACTTTCAGTCCAATGATATTCAGTTTTAAATTTTGGGAATAACGAGAAGCACTATTTTGTTAACAAACGATCAATGAGTAATATTGCTTTGAAGAGAAATTAGTGTATCCATGAATCATTTAATTGTATCTACACTCTACGATGGCAATGGCCATGTCCACATATTTCATGTATTGGTGTACAGATTCATAAAATATAAATATGTAAAATAGACCATTGTGTTTTTGTTTAAAGTGGCTACTTAACTGCTTACACTACCAGGCTGAAGAACTTCATTTTTATGGATCTGAGTTTATTTTTTATCAAATGTCTATAATAACATGATGGGCTGATTGATATTGCTGGGGCTGATTGATATTGCTGGTGGTGAACTGACAAAGATTGATTGCCGAAAGGACCTTGCATTCGACTTTGTCAAACCAGTGTTTCCTTTCTATGACTTGATTAAGATGTAGATAATGATAATGAGACCAGTGAACGTAAGAAAACAGACCATGTCTCATGTTCTCATGTGTCCATTTTCTTCCCGCATTTACATGTTAATAATAGACATGCACAGAGACAAAGGAGAAGAAGACAGAGAGCTTATATACATACATGTACACACAAACGTGAATAAAGACATATTCGGTCCCAAAGTCTTTGTTCAATTACCTACTACTTTCATCTGTAAATTTCCATCTTATTTTATATTACTGCTCCCAACAACAGGGTGGAATGGTTGACAAAATATTTTTATTTCAAGTTGATATTTCAGTAGGCTCAATTAAATTGTCAAATTGTGTCTCAGAAATGCTTCATCTTGACGCAAAGTCAATATCAAACTACTTGAAGCAATTGATCGCTCCTTCTATAAAATTCAGTAAAGGCATCTGTCCGTCAGTTTTAGAGAGATGGAGTTGCGAACATTCAAGGATACAGGCTTACTGTACTGAAGATGTTCATGAACGTAGATTGTTTTAAAATTAATTTCTCGTGGGTAACAAAGGAATAGTACATGTATAAAAAATGTACCCACACAAAGACAGGAATAAATAATTCACGTTCTCAGGGAAAACTTTAAAGTAGATATTTAATTTTTTTTTGTAGTCCAAGATTTAATTTGATGGAATTACCTCAATCCACTGTCTGGAGGTGCCAGTTTTCCATTTTGGCTAAGAATATGTATGGATGTATAGATCATACCTCATGATATGCTACAGTTATTGAATGTATAGAAGGTTGTTATTACTCAGAATCCACAAGGAACCAAAAGATAAAAGAAATCCATGAAAATTACATCTGTAGAAAGGCTACAGGTTATCAGCAGTTGGTCCTACTACAATATAGAAGCATCAGTAAAATTACCTTCATTTTTTATTTGCAAAAATACTTTGTGGAAAAAACTAATAAGGATATATGGGAATTCAATCCATAGAAATAAAGTATGAAAAGGCGACCTACAATACACAAATGTGCAATAACTTGGCCACCTTCAGACATCAGAATATTAAATCAAACTAACTACATCATCTAATATAATGAGAAGAGAAGTTTGCGTTTCCACCTTATCATTCTTGAAGATATAAAACCGAGTGATTCAAAAGTACACTCGTATAAACAAGGATTTTTTTTTAATTTTCCTGATTTCAGTTGATATCTTATGACATCTATGCCTTTTTTGATTACTACATGGGGAGCCCGCTGTTGCGGACAGAAGCCTTGGTGCGTGAAAGCCACATGGACATCCGTAGCACATGACTTCCCATAATATGCCTCACCTGCCTGCTTTGGCCCATGGACCACAGGCATCATCTCGTGATGCATTTTATCTTAATATAACGTTAATTATATAATGGCCTTGATATCTGGTGAGAGGCGGACCTCCAGTGATACATCTCATATGCATTTTAAAGTCAGCAACATAACAGTTTCTAACCTTCTGATAATATGATGCCTCCATGTCCAAAGAAGAATCATTCAATCGATGTTTTGAGGCAGACGACTCCGAAAAATGTTATCCTGGAACATCAATGCAGAGCAGGGAAATTCAGTTAATTTTAGAACAATAGAGTTTTACGCTGTGTTGCTCTTCTGCAGTTACCATTTGTGACAACCTTGTGGGCTGAAATTGTTAATTATAAATTTACCAGACTTGTTTGTCTCTAACGTAATCAATCGATCAAAATTAGTACTCAGTTCAACTCTGTCTAAATGTCTACAGATGCAGTGTTATACCATATTTTATGTTCATTTCTTCCAGCAAATAAGGTTTAGTGTTAAATTGATTAAGTGTTCTTATCTACGGAGGAAATTGATAGGATAAATTGCCAATTTCCTTTTCATTTCCATCAGAAAAGCACAAAGATTTAATTGCTATTTGAAGTATTTACAAGAGAGAATCTCATTAACTTCCTCTCAAAACCAACATGAAAATACTCACACATCCTTGAAACACGATGTCAGCCGTATGTGCATTTGATTACACAATTAATTGCTTTTAAATTTCACAATCAAAATAAGCTCATGACACAATTTTGACGAAGATCAATATCCAATATTTTGAATTATTTTGCTCTTAAAACTAAGGTGAGAAGAGAGACTACCAGAAAAACAAATTTCAAGTCCTTGCTTACTTGTTCTTTTGGTGTGAGTAAAGACCTCTTTTCCAAAAAAACCACAATCTTTTTGACACAAGTTTTTTTTCGAAATGGTTACACTATTTAGTCTAACTGAATTAGCTAAGAAGATCTTATACGTAACAGATAAATACGCATCTGAGAACTATATCATTTTTTGAAAGCCTAAATTAATCTTTAAAATTATATATTTCTTTACATAATTTGGCAACGACATGCGTACTGTTTCTGATAGTATATGAAATTTTAACAGAATTTACTCCATGAAAATTAATTAGTAAAGGCATTTCGGAAAACCTGGTTAGCTAAGTGATTGTAACGGACAGTCGTGTAATTCCTAGTGCTAGGAAATGTTCCGATATAGCCGTACTATTTTACGCTCTAATAAATCTATTGTTTCAAACAAAAGAAAATTCCCTTGGCGTTGAAATCGAGCACATAGATTTCTACCCTCAATTAGGCGTGCACACTATTGCAGTCAACTGACTTAACTGTCGCTCAGTGCGTCCTAAGCATGGACAGGTCATCGTTAAAAACAGTCTGGTGTCAACGTCGAAAAGGAAACAGCACCAACGAACAGAAAGAGAGAAAGAAAATAGATAATTTATTTCTAATAAAATACTCCGAACATGCATAATCTCCAGGTAGGTTCATTTAATTCTTACACATATTTCTTGACAAGGTTTCCAAACTTGAGGTATTCATGACCAGACTATCGATCGATCCGCCATATATGTCATTACTGCTCTCTATTTCCACATAAAAACCACATGGTCCGCCACATATGTCCAAATACAAGATACACCATACAACTTTTTGTGTGGTGGAATAAACATGAAATAGTAGAAATTACAAAATTTATATGGTGGAATATTTGTTTACATCTCACTGAATTCATTTTGTTTTGAAAGTAATCACCTGCTCACTTAAATAAGTATTTAGTACATTAGAGAGCTATAAAAGGTGCCAAATGGTTGGGGAAACAATTTTCAGTCTTTAACACCATAACAGAATTAGTGATCTAATTTTTAGCATAATCAGGCCTCTATTACTCAAACAATGCTAGTCACTGGAAATTCTTTCCACAAACCATATGGTTACATTTATAGTGCTATCATTGTACTGTATGCTTATTTAATTGATAACACCATTGGTTTCAAAATAAAACGAATATATTAAAATTTGTATGTGGTGGACCAACAGAGTGAAGGCAGTAGTGACATATGTGGCAGACCGATTCGATAGTCTGATGATGGTCCATACAGATTTTCGTGTTTCAAATTCTACTGGCTTTTCTTGGTCTTTTTGTCGAGCTTGATTTATAATGTGTGCCTTTGCGTTCTATATCATTTTTTTGAACTGATATAGCGGCCAACTCACTCAGTGGATAATTGAAACAAAAGCAGTAATCAAGTTTGGTTTTAAAAGTCACGTTTACTTTGCAATATAAACAAAAAGATGTCTGTGTTATGATTTCCTGCATCATAAGCAAATTACTTTATGTTCTATGATATTGATGAAAAAGTTTCTCCTCACTGATCTAACTTTGTTAATTTTACCCTTGAACAATTTCAATTTGAATGCTTAGATTCCGGGCACACTTTAATCAATCCACAGAACATTACTGGAATAATAATTCCCTCGTTATACATGCATGAGATATCGTAGAGCACTAGGCTCCAAAATCAGATTTTATTATGGTTTTCGCTTGAATCCTCGATCGTACGTGTAATTTGTTATTTGGTAATAGTCCAGATTTTCAAAAAATGCGGTTAAACTCTGTAAAACAATGAAATGTTCAATTTGGCCAAAACATCTTTTGGAAAAGGTTCAATTTGGTAGAAAGATCTTTTACAAAGATTTATCGATTTGAATCGGCTTCGTTTCTTGAGTGGAACGGTTGAACCAAATTGCTAAGTGGGGTATGAGAAGGTTCATTGACGTCCGGTTTTTCCACATATTTTCATGTTACACGTAGGATTACCAAATGTGAAATTCTGGATCATCCACTGTGTTGAATAGTGTGTGGCAGGTACTGTAAGATTTACAGGTTAGGTACAGGTAAAAGAGAAGTACAGGTGACAAAGAGTAAGACGTGGAACGAATGGTAGCACCATTGTGGGTAATACAGCTGATCCTGGAAATCCTGGAAAAACAGCAAACAATTTTTGTTGGAAATAAGGATTTTTGCTTCACTGTTACGAATGAAAGAGGCAGCATAAAATTCTATAGTTCGCAAAATGAAATACATTTCAGGAACTGTTTTAGTTCTGGAAGCATAGTGTTATAATACTGCTGGATTTAGTTGTTTGTGTCGTTTCTTTCCATCTGGTATGTAAATGAGTTGCCAAAGATCACACAGCAGGTCTTGCTATTGATCCCTGTCCGTTGTACTCACTGGGAATTCTCCATTGATCTCATATTCAGTGTGACATAAGAGGTTTAATTATACTGCAAAGGGTTGAATTGTAATTTAGATTGTTGTGTTTTTCCCAGTAGTTCAGTAAGTCTCGTTTAATAATTACATGGGTGGATAAGTTTATCTGCAATGACAGTTTTTAGTTTCAGTGAGACCTTTGTCTCTGACACTGACATTATTGTAAGTGAACTATACTCTGTGCATAGTAATAATGAGGATGTTACAGCTTTACGTCCGGTGATACTTACTTACTTTACTATTCATGGTCAATTGGTGTTTAATTGTTAGACTGAAAGAAAATTATCGTTAACCGTAGTGTCACCCATATTAATGTATACGACCAGCCAGACACTTGTTATGTTGTCACAAATTCATTTTAGTAAGCAGAGGTTGTACCCAAATACAGAACGCCTTGGTGAATATCTCGTAGCCGCTGACTACCCATCACTCCAGTGAGACTTGAACTCAGGTTTTCCCATTTGTGCTGCGAAGTAAAAGGCTTTAGTTTTTGGTCTTTTTAAAATAAATTTTGATAAATTCTTCACCGCTGAACGGATCAATAGAAATGATACAGAACAGAAAAGTGACACAGATCTTTTCATCAAAGTAATGGCATCAAAATTTATTGTCATATTTTGTCGATGGTCAATAAATTTTGCTTGAACTGGGATTAAAGTCTGAGTAATTGGAAATGTTATCAACATTGACCTTAATAGACAAGCAACAAATCAAATTTATACGCATTTGTAACATGTCGATAACCTAAAATGGGACAGACAGACAGACATACAGACAGACAGACAAAGAGGCAAAGGGAAGAAAATAAAGTAAGAAAGATGTGAAGTTGCAATCATAATTCACTTGTTTCCCTAAGATATTTTGAGTCAAGTATTTCATTTCCGTGCAGTTCTAAAGCGCCCTCTCTGTTCTTGCACCAAACAAGCAATCAAAGAAAATATACTCACTGGAATCACGAGAAAGGATACAGCTTCTGCATCCTTTAAACCATTATTGGCATGAGCCTCTTTCATTTCCAATTCTTTATGCCAGAAGAGATCTTAAAAGGGTCCTGATTAAAACCACAATTGATAAACTCACGCCTGAAAAGTCAAGGGAGCGAAACATAAAAACCCCATTTAGATTTAATCTGCAATCTCTTTAAGTTCAATGATAATATCTTGCTACCAAAAACACAAAAGACCTCAACTGGGAATAGCAGAAGGAAATGACAAGTCTTCATAGATATTTCGAGGAGAGTATTCTTTGAAAACACTTCATGTTGTATGTCCTAATGGAGTTCCACAAAGGCAATTGATAAAAGTGTCGGTTTAATGAAAGTGAAATGAATGATTTCAACTTTTTGCGAATTTTCAATGATGTTGTTGGGCTGATTCATTTGAAATATTTCACACGTCATTCTTTTTATGTAAAATGACAGCAATGTCTCCAAATATGTTTGCTTTGGAATAACTTTGGGCACTGCACATTTTGAATTATGTTGGTTTGTATTCCTTTTGCCGACTTTAAAGAGATTTTCCTTTAAGACACCTACTTTCATTACGAAATGACATAGCCCATTAAGTTATTGATACAACATCCATTCATTTCATCTCCCAAGGGAGTTCTGGAATTCTTTCCTGACTAAATAACAATTGATAAAATCACGCCTCAAGAGTCGGGAGATTGATACGTGAACGGCTCATATAGATCTAATCCGCAATTTCTTTAAGTTCACTGATAACATCTCAAACCAAAATTGTAATGGATTTCTTTCCATCGCAAAAGGTTGGTACCATACACCCCGGAGAAACTCCGTTTTCTAGGAAATTACATGAAAAACTAATGTGATAATTCAAATATCTCCTAAAGAGGGCTTGTGATGTTAAATATTTCTGACGTTAGTTTTTCTTTTGTGAATTAATATATCAGAATGAAGTCTGTTCATCTCTTTTCGAAGATTCTGGGAACAATAACGTGCCTTGCTTGGGTAACGTGTAATGGGACTTTAAGAGCTGAATTAGTCTATTTTCAAATTTTATGAAGTTGTGTGTTTACTTTACCATCGTTCAATAATCGCTTTGTGTAGTGCAGGGTAGGGCTTCCGGATGCCAGTATACAAGATTGTTATCTTAATCACAAAATCTATCCTTTATCGCAGCATCTGTAACTTTCTTTCATCACAGACATGCATGTCACAAACAATGTCATTTCATTTCCCTGTTCCGTTCTGCACTTAGTACACACTGAATGGGGGTGCTTAGCAGACAGGCCAGCCTCACGTCGCACTTGAATTTATTTTCGGGGAGCAGTGAATGGAAATTAGTTGATTACAATGATTGGTTCAACTTAAGTAAAACTAAATGGAGGAAGTCATCACTTTGGCACTCAAACTCATGTATTTGAGCTATAACATTTCAAAATTTAAAAGTCTGATAATGCGTTGACTACTCTACAGAAGTTATTGTGTGAAGTTAATTTAAAAAGGGCGCATGCCTTTGAAAGATATTCCGCTGTGTTACATTTTATGCATGTCTGGGGATTTGAATTGACATTGAACCACCCAGATCCTTTATGCTTGTTACACTAACATTTATCATTTAGAATTCGGGTGTAACTTCTGATGCGAGTTATTGCACATAGTTCAAATAGCAGCTCTTTTTATTGATCACAGTAGAAATGTTTTACTCAGTGGGAATTTACAATAAATCCCTTTTTGCAGTGTGCTGGAAGAAATTTAATTGGATCGTAAAGTTCCGTCTGCCTCAGCAATAACTTACAATGTAGTGAACTAACAGTGTGCAGAACACTAAGTTAGGGTAGGCCAGTGACGGTAAACAATCCTTAAACAGTTGCAAGGCAAGACAAAATGTTATGCCAAACATTTAATAACAGATTTAATAACAGCGAAAGTGTAACCGTCTGTCCTGTGTCATACCCTGTCATTACGTCTGGCAAAGCTTTTACTACCTAACTGTGTGGTGTCTAAATTAGTCTGTCCGATGTCATAATGTCTTCGCCAAGAGCTTTTGGGCTGTGTGTGGCTTGTGTTGGGTTAGTTCTGGTTCACGTGTTTCCTCCACAGTGATTGAAAAGTTGGTCGTCATAAAAAGTCGAAGTCTGAAATAGTTAAGTTGAATTAAAGGTCAAGATAACTAGTAACTAGTGATAGTCCAGAAATTACAGGATCATTTGGTATCAATTAGAGAGTAGTATCTACCATAAACACTCGCCGATAGTCACTGTTAATTTACATAGTGCATGTGACTACATTCCCACAGCGACATCCAACAGTCTCTCTCCCTTTCCAAGGAGACGTGAGCACTTTCGGAAACAATTAGTCACTAACTTCAATGATTTGGTTGAAGAATTGTTTTCTGCCTTTTCAAATGGAACGAGACACTGTAACTGGTATAATTAAATGAAATAGGTTTGTACCACATTCTGCTTTTAATAGATCTTTGTAGTATTAATCTGAAAACAAATTCATATGTATTCATTGCTCAATATCTGTGTCTGGTGTCGATGACCAAAAACGATCACACAAACACATGACAAAATGATCGTTCGTTCCGTATTTTACGGACAATATAAATTCACACGCTGTTTTTCATTCTTGCAACAGAAATTGAAAATTAATTTCGTCTCAAGTGAAGCAAGCAGTGTATAATCTAAATTTTGCTGAAGAACAAACACCAAATAAGACAGGGCAATGCGTAACAGCAAAATAGATTTCTAGCTGGACGATATGTTACTAAACTTCATAGAACTACTGAAACGGAAATTTAGAGTGAATTTTTTCAGCTACTAATAATAGAAAATTACAATGCTTTACGTTTGGGTGACATTTTAGAAACCTACTGTAAACTAATAAAGTTTAAAGTTAAAATACTTATTCATTTTCAACAAAAATTCCTTCTGATACGAAGTGTACCTTCACTAGGTCAATTGTGACACACAACAGTCCTTGATACAGACCAGGAAGATCAGAACCTTTTGCAGAACATTAAACAAGCAAGTGTTTAACCTCCGCGAACCAAGCAGTTGACTTCTCCCCAAGGACCATTTATCACAAGAAACGTCTTTAAAAAAGATAGGAATGTACTGAAATATATCTGTCACATCAGTGAGTTCTACTTCATATTTGTTGTCTGGCTCCAAGTTTAAGGAAGCAAATAAATCACTTCAACTGAATTATGTTTTATGTTTTAACTACTTTGGTAATCTATAGTTTTCATGCACTGGTGTGTGATCGTGTCTAGAATCGTTCTTAAGTGTAGTCTAATTTTCAGGTTACATCCGAAGGTCCCACGTAGGAACACGGTTGTACCCAGGCACAGCTGCTTTGAAAATTTATGAGAAGTGTGGCTGCTTGCTTGACACTTCTATGTAATAAATACCGACAAAAGACATGTCCCAAAATAGCATTGAAGTGTTAAATGGTTAATGTAAATGGCAATTTAATACACTGGTCATATTTCAGAACCACAGAGCATCAGTAGCTCAACGAATGGACTGAATAACCTTGTGTCCGCATACATAACCTGCTGGTGGAGGCAATAGTTTAAAATGTTTGAATGAATGAATAAATATGATAGAAGCCATTTCCCCAACAATGTTGACCTTTCCGATGCGATATTTCAAACAGACAGCCACTGTACAAGCATATCTGTGGGGATAAAGTATTCACATTTAAATCCATCATGTGTAGTTACTGCTGAACTAATTCAAAATGGGTTAAGGGTAGAAAATGGATTAGCTTGTTGTTCGGTTTGGGCTCCATATTAATCACTTGTGGGACCGGAGGAGATTTTATTTAGATGTAAAGAAAATTACACAAATTATTCGCATGGGAAAAAGCCATTCCGTAATCAATCAAATCATGACAGATTTTGTTTATTACATAAGCAAAACGGAAATGCGTTCTGTACATTGAGTAAAATTCACAGATAATCACTGTCTGTTTAAATTACAGATTTGAATATCTGTGTCTGCATAGAGTCAACATTAACAGACTCTTGAACGAAATATGTCATTTGAATCATCGTCTGTATTTACATGAGAAATAAAGACGTGGTGAATTGTGCATGTGCATGACCTAGGCAATTATGCAAGTCCCGTATTTTTTCCGGAATATTACTTCACATGACGCTGATGCTATCACATGTCCATAATGTCCCTAAAAATCGTGATTTTATATTACCTCCGATTTAGCAACGTTTGAAGTTTCTACCAAATTTCCAGTTGCTTTTGTTGTGACCGTAGGAGTTCCTTTTTTTGAGATTAGCGCGAAACTATTTTGTGGGGCCACTGATAAGGGTTTTTCTCTGGGATGGCCTGGGGATTTTTCTCTGTTAAGCTCGCTCCATATATCTCAAATACAATTGCAACTTTTAAATTTTTAAACTAAATTTATAAACGTATTGATTGACTTCCATTATTTTATTGACGAATCTGGAGGCTTAATTAAGGGTGCCTCCCATTTCATTTTCTAAAATGATGAATTGATAGGTATGACCTTTTCGCTAAACGTGCTGCCGAAACGTCACAGGAAGTAACAATATTGTGATTATTAATACGAAGATAGCCTGAGTCTTCAGAGAATATCTGTCCAGTACCCATGTCTTGTTTGTCTGGGACGAGATAATTGAAAGAAAACATTTCTTGGAAGGACAATCAATAGTGGTTTCCCAGCGTTGTTTGGTAGCAGTGCACTTCGGTTAGACAGGTCATTATCTCAGTCAGCTTCCAGCTCCATTTACAGGCACTTAAAAAACCGACTCTCTTCAGCATGTTGAAAACTAAAGTTCATTGCCGATATATAAAAGAGAAATGTTTTAATACGAAGTAAACTTTCCAAATTGAAATATTAATACTACAATAACCGACTAAAACATATTCTAACTTCAAACAATTCAAATAAAAAAAAACTTTTCGGATATTGGAGGTTTACTTGAAACGTTGTACAAGGGAAACCAATGGGGACATTCATTTTATTGCTGACAATCTTGTAATTAAACTTAACGTGTACCTACTTGTTCAGTTTTGGGTTTTATGGAGGAAAAGTTTAATTTAATTCGAGCCTTTTTAAATTCTTGTCTCGAAATGCAAATCATTAACTTCTCCATTGCAAAAGAATTGTAAAAAAGACAATCAAGCTGTCGAATTTACATAATTGAATCCTTGGTTTCTTTTCATCTATCACTTGTTTCATTGACATTGATTAGACTGAAAATTTTCACGAATGCAATGGTGTGCATTTACAGCTTTAATGACAATAGGAAAATTACGTCTACCAAGAATAGGTTCTCTCAAACCTTCCGTTTCAAAGAAAGTGGAGATAATGTAGGTTCAACTTATGTAGTTTTAGAAGAATGGTCGATCCTTTTAGAATTACAATCAACCCCTTTGATACAATGGGTGTTGATGCGACATCAGATTTTCATTTTCCCTATTTGATTACTCTTCTTCAACACAATTTAAAAGTTCAGTTGGCCATTAGAACTGGTTATTACCAGACCTCCACATCAGATTGTTAGTTTTTTATGATGAGTAAGTTGAAAGTAAGTTAACGTAAATTTCTACCGAATCGTAAGTATGTGTTGGTGCCACGAAATGAATTGGCTTCCTTCAAACGTAGATCAGAACTAGTGTAGAATTCAGCCCACTACCTTTTCAGACATTTAATAAATAATTAAAAAATAATAATATGTGAGTGGGTCAAAG
>JBCAUI010295187.1:0-15604 GCA_038406195.1 Haplosyllis anthogorgicola
ATTAGCCTGACATCTGCTTGAAATTCTGTCAACTAATCACTCCGGGTTAAAATATTGTAAATAGAAGCCGTATCAATATGACACTGTGTGTTGATATTGGGTGCAGCAAACTTAATCATACACTGAAATAACTTGAGACTTGTGAACAAGATATTTTTGATGTTGCCACTTATCACAGTAATAAATTAGGAAAGTGCAAGAACCTGAACAAAACGATCAAATGTATTAATGCAGTGGGTGGATTACAATGACTCGTGTAGACTTCCTCCTTGTGGCTTTGATTGTATCACAACAGGCCGATATGTAATCTGATCATCAGTGACACCAGCAACACCATTATGTCCCGAAATAAACCAAATTACTGCATTTAATACTGCAGAAATATTCCTGCAAAGTGAATGATGCATTGTATATTCTACGCCCACAAGGCGTTTAAATATTAATACACAGATTCCTAGACCCGCAAGTGCAAAGAGTAGACTTAAGAAAGGAATGCAAGGCACCACCAACGAACTACTCTAATGTCCATAAAGAATAAATATCAAAGCTTTCTGAATAACAACTATTTCCTATAACAGAATCAGATGGTCTGTTTTACACCCATATAAATTTAAGTAGACTTCCTTGCAAAAACATGTCCAAGCCTGGAAAGACCCCAAAACTTCCTGAGAGCTTTATGTCAGTTTCCTGCCAACAAGTCATTTCTTCATGTTAATTTTTATTTAATTGATTGGATTATATTGAAATCGGGATCTTTAAAAATTCAGATAACACGCAAGATATTTATTTATTCAATTATTTATTCATTTATAGAATAAGCAATTTTACTATTGGGGTCTAGGATTTTTTTTTTCTCTTTATCCTTTTCCGATTGCCCCAATTACAAAGGAATTTATTACAGACAAGAATGCCTTTCAACCAAAGGCCGAATCACCCACTTCGCAAATAGTCATTGAAATGCCATAACCATTAAAACATGAATTCATGAAAAAATAGTCTAACCTTTAAATGACCTTGACCTTCAAATGACCTTGGCCTATATTTTGATCTTGACCTTGTGTATTGCTCACAAGTATTAGAACACATGATATTGGTATATGACAGTCAAAAATTGGACATTTTTTATTTGCCATGACCTTAAACTGGACACAGTGACCTTGGTACTCAAACTTGACCTAGACTACATATTACAAAGATGTACCGCCATGCTAAAAATAAAGTTTCTAGGTTGAGCTGTTCAAATATAATAGCCTGAACAGATGGACAGACACACGGACAGACACATAGACACAGACAGATACACAGACACGTCTGAAAACATTACCTTCGCGCATACGTGGGCGGTAATAATTAAATACTTAAACTATTCTACTGCTCTTGAAATGTACATGCATTGCTGGGCGACAAATGGTAAAGGTAAGAAAATCTGATCCTTTAAAAATTATACGATGACATGCATTCGTCTTTGCAATGTTAAAGCATTAGCTCCCACATATATGTATTGTGTTACACGTTACGAAAAGAAAGGCCAGATGTGGGTGTATTGTGGAGTGATCCAAGTCTCTCTGGAATAGAGATGAAATGTCCACAATAGTTTATTAATCGTGGAGATATTTAACAAAATTTATTATCCCCGTTTTTTACACTTTTATTTAATTTTTAAACTGTTTGGATTTAAAATTGAATCATTTAAATCTGCGATTGTTGTACACTTCATATTAAGCTGTCTCCTCAAATTTATAACGAGACAATCACAGATCGCAAAGCCGGTCCACCCCCCTCCCCCACCTCCAATCCACTGGAATAAGGTAAATGCATTGTCAGCAGATTTGGACTCCATTTCAAAAGTTGGGGAAATGTTGAGGGATCCCCCCCCCCCATTTTCCCAAAATGTTGAGGGACCCCACCCCTTTTCTCAAAACGTTGAAGGACCCCCCCCCCATTTTCTCAAAACATTGAGGGACACCCCCTCCCTTCCCCAAAACATTGAGAGAGGAAAATGGGGAGGGGGGGGGGGTCATTTAGGATCTTGTTTTCATCACTTCACACGAATCTCAACTCGCTGAATGAAGCCGGTCCCGGTTGGAGGACCGGCTTAAAAAGCTATTTAAAGCCAACATACCTAATACACTCAAGATTCAAATGATTAAACAATCTCATTCGGTATTTTCAACCATGTTCCGTTGTCCATCTCTATCAAGTATGTACGCAAAATTGAATCAGAAATATTAAATGTATACTGCATTCCATGATCGCGATGCTTATGGCTCGATTCTTTAGAGACTCGAATTCCTTAATTCGTTGAAATTAAAAAACGTGAATATGTAAAATTAACGTCAGCAAAGAACTTTATGCAGAATAGACCCATTCTCAACACGAACGTGATATTTAACGACTTTCATTGCGGTGGTCATGAGACTTCCTTTGCAAGATATTGATGGCATGCGGAAAATGTCACTGCCAAAATAATGTCATTTGAAAATTGCAACATAGAATGTCATTAATTAAAATTAACCAAACCTAAGAGACACAAGTTTCTGAGGCTAACATATCTACACAGTTTATACAGTGGCAGTCATAGATCATTGTTTTAGGACATTGGGTTTTTGTCTCAACTGAAACATAATGCTCCTGGTCACTTTGTTTACTTCCGTTGTCGAACGTACCTGACCAAAAATGGGAGAAATCATAAGCATTTTGTTTCAGTTGAGACAAGCAGTTTCATGCCTCTTCACTTATGAATTGAGACAGTGCTTCTAACAGTGCTTCTAATTAAGCTGCTCCCCGGCTTCATTCAACGAGTTGAGATTCGTGTGAAGTGATGAAAACAAAAGTGGGACTGATCCCCCCTCCCTCCCCCCCGCCCATATGCATTTCTGGGCATTTCAGATCATTTTAGACACTTTGTGAAAAACAATTTCAGTGTATTTTGCCATTGGACTTAGAATTTCTGGAGGGACTTGGCTAAAGGGACAAACAGTTCCCTATTCCGCTGGGGGGAGGGGAGCGGCTTTGCAATCTGTGATTGTCTCGTTGTAATTTTATTCGGGAACAAATATGTCCTCTGTACAGCTTTATTGTTTGGTAGTGGTATTTTGTGCATCTCTACAACACGGAGTGCATAATATTATTTTTGTAATTGAGACTGCAACAGGCAAATTTTAAAAACACTGCGTACAGAATCCACGAGAATTTACGAAAGCCCCGACTAACGAGCGGGTTTGACAATTCATTATGGGACATGAGGGTGGCGTTTAGAGCTGTATCCTTATCAACCCCTCCTTGTATGCCAATTGTTTCCTTACCCAGCCTGTTAAAACCTGGGCCACCCCAGGATCCGTTACTGGTGATCTATGTTCGGACAGGAAAGCAGAGACTGTTTCAGCTACTGCTAGCCAAATGGCCTAGACCTCCAAGCATCTCAGTTCAAACATGTACTTTTCGAAAATACCGAAATTATCTGAATACCAATTATGGGTGTTGCTGAATTCAATTAAATTATGAATGGCGTTTCAACTTTCAAGTAAACAGCAACAACAAATGAATTATAATTTAAAACCAACATTGAGTTTTCTTCGTTACGTATCATTTTATTCTAGAAATGATCATTTACATAAATGCATAAATGTGATATTAAATGCAATAGGTATGTACATTATGAAATATGTACAGCAGTTTAACAATTCTGCACTTCAAGTTCATACTATTTGGCACAATAGTACACACAAACATACAATATAATTATTTATATTTAAGTCTTGAATGTAAATAAATATATATAACAAGGACAAATCTTATGCATGGTATTTTAAAGTTGGTTACTTTATGAAAGTAATCAGGTATTGGTTATCTGTATTTTACTGCAAGCTAAATTTAAGATACTAAACATTTCAATCTTCATTAAATGTGATCAGAATTTTTATCATTTTCAATGTGTAGAATTTTAATGAAACAAAAAATGTTTTTTTTTTATGCAATGCAAAGACAAAAAGGAAAACATATATAGCAATAACTGTACGTATATCCTGAATTATATGAGGACATTCATTTGTTAGAATAACAAAGACTGGCACCACTATCCAAACATTCAAATGAATTAGCATATCACAGCACGATCAATTTTTCAATCAATTTAAATAAAAACATTTTATACATATGGAATAATGGGAAAGGTGCGAAGGAAGTAGCTTTTAAACAGGTAAATCTAGTGATGCAAGGAAATTGCTAAAGAATATAAACCCGTTCGAGTGCCTGAAAAAATCATACTTATAATTTACCTCTCTTTTTTTTTTTACAATTTACAATATAAAACCAGTTTGGATAAAATTTTGAAAACGTGTTTAACCAGAACGAGTCGTAGTTGATTCACTTCCCTGAGTAACGACTAACGATTATTAACGGAAATTCCCTTACGTTAAGATTTCGTCTTTCTGTTTATTAATTGAATCAATTTCACATAATATAGCTTTGGGTGGCACAAGTCTGCAAAACACGCTCTACGTCTAGATGCCTACAGTGTTATTTTATTATTTACATCTTGTTTATATATTTGTATTTACAAGCTACCTGTGGGGGAACATTCAGAATGGCAGATCATTACCTCCTTACTTATCTCAAGTCATTGCCCATAAAAATATATGCTGTACATTTGCTATCTTTTGTTACCGTAATGTTTAAAAGTCGCGGTGATAAAAGTGATCAACACTATCTCGCAGAACTTCATAAAGTTCGGCAGCCAAAGCGAAATGAGATTATATTGTAGATTCATAAGAGAAACATGTGTAGGTTTCTACAGGTAATACAGTATTATGACTAGAGGTTGAAATAAACCACATGTTCACAACAAATACATAAAAAAGTGAAATAATCTATGACCTAAGTGTTTCAAGACACCGGTCAAGGCCACCGGACAGTTAAAATAGCTGGTTATAGGACTTCTTTACTTCGTCTGGATTTTAGCAAGAAAACTTTCTCTGCCATCGTGGTCCTATCTTTACACTACAATTACACTTAATTTACACTGAACTACATTACAAACCATAAACCATGCAGATATATCTAATCGTAATTTACATATTATGAACATGGCCAGAAATAATACGCAATATTTTATTCGGGCTGACAAACAGTTCAATGTTACAAAATTTAAATATGATGCAATTTAGCTTCAATCCTTGGGCCCTAACATTTGTCTTTGTTTTTTTCTTCCAAGTGACTAACATCGAACTCAGTGTCTTCTCGAATATTCTCGTTGCAATTAAGAATACATTCCTTCACATATATTCGTAAGCCTCTATCACAAGCGCTCTACAGTATTTAATGCCACAGGTATCTGGTGTACCAAAAGGTACTTGTCTTCACTTTCTGTTTTTCCACTCTCTGTTACCATGATCTGATACAAATAAGTTGTGACGAAATTAAAAGTTTCGATCACATTAGTTGAGTGATCGTTTGGGTTCAACTACAAGAAATCCCGACGACCATTTCTCCGTCGGTAAATCAGCTAAACACCATAGCCTCCTCCGTGTAGCAGTTCAAGTATACCTGAGTCTTGCACGTCTTACATCACCAGCAGTTTATGCATATACTGTTCGAACTCATAAATAAACAACATATCATTAACAACAATCAGATCCTCACTTAAAACAGTTTCAAGGAAAAAAAGTTTAACAAACAAGGCCCGCCATCAATCGTAGTTGGGTGCGTGGGGCCAGTTTCATACTTTCCGAATGACGAAGTAATTTCGCGTGTTCTTTCCTTTCATCGTGCTGCCATTGCAGTAGAATCTGTTGTTGCCGTGGAAGAGCGTGTCGTAAGCTTTGCCGTCCAATGTGATCGTTTTCACCGACTTGTGGAAGCGCATGTGGATGTCTTGGGAGACGGGAGTCTTGATAGAAACACCGTAGCTGTGAGTACTCAAGGGCATCACTGTATTGGGAGTCACTTTACGCTGAAAATACAATAAAAATCGAATTAGTTTTTAAAATACTATACTAATAAGACATTCTAACATGACAATAGAAGGCCATGGTACTTGCCTTTATATATACTAGTATTACACACAGTGTCTTAAGTTGCAAATCGAAATTCTACACCTGGACCTTTCCCTCAATTTCTTTCAATAATTTTAGACTGACATTAACATTTAACGTAAACGAATAAAGTGTATTAATTTTCTTGAAATGCGCAGAGGTCATGTTATATTGTGGGTGTCGGATTAAAATAGAATCATACGGACAGATGAATGTAATGTAGTGGGTTGGGGCCTGTGTGTCCGTGATATTTAATGGATTTTGACTAAATTTAACATGCTGTGTTATATAATCTCTGCGTGGGATCCTTCTCAAATAAAAGTAAAAAATCAAGTTTCAATTGAATTAGTGCCTTAAATCCTGGGAGCACTTCTCCAATTTGACCTTCAGTTCTAACTTGGCATACCTCTGTACATGTCAATCACAGAAAATGTATTACGTGGTGGAGAATAGCTTACAATGCAAATATTTGACACCTTGAGGAACATCCCTGAAGTCTGCCAAAAGATATCATTAAACTAGGGGGTAGACTTTTCAGGATTTGCCATATTAGGGACAATAGACCGTTTCCTGAACTGGTTCAACTTTCTGTACTCGCAGAAGCTGTTCTTTCTCTCTGCAAACCAATGTTATAATGTAGCATATCAGGCAGGCAGGGACTTCACAAGAACCTTTTCAAGTAAGCCTAATAATTGTTGAAATGTCCCAAGGTAAGTGCAGCCAGTTTCCTCTTCATACCTACGTTGCGGCTCATGTAACGCGGTTCACTCTGTATTCAAGTCCAAATGAAGCTTTCTTTAGAAATTTGGCATCCCGAAGAGGAATTTGTAACGCGCAAAGAAGCGGCATTGTAATATCTCTCCATAAGAGTGTTTAGCAATTGGCAAAAACTTGGCCAGATAAACACCTGGGTAGAAGGTAAAAGATTGGTAGGCGGGCAATATTGCTTCACCATACATTGTTAAAACTATCAGAGGAACATCTTTATGTGTCCATGAAACTATGTAATGCACTGTCACTTCAGCACAGGTGTGGTTCAGTGGATCCTCATGAAATGTCCCCTCTCTATTGATAAAATACCCTATAATTCACACATAAATGTTTCAAAATAAACCTACGGCTACACATGTTGATTAAATTTACCATGTAATGGAGATCGCACACAAGAGCAACTGGTAGTTACATACTTGGAAAGAAAGTTGTTGCACTTGATATATTATTTAATGTTGCGTCGTAAGAATATTATATACTCCTCCTTTCCAATTGTGAAAAAGATTATGTAAATCGGGCACATGCAGACAACTTTTTATTGGCACGTGGCGTTTTATGAAAACTGTCGAAGAATGTTGGTTAAATAAACTACTTTTTATTTTAACGTCTTACTGTAAATGTTTAGTAAGGTATAAACATATTTGGAACAAACTTAAAAAAAACCAGCAATGATCCTTAAAGTGTATCGATAAGATTCAAGAGTAGAACATGAAGGATTTGTTTAACGCTGTGTAAATGTTAATGCCATGTTAAATTTCAAGGATTTTGCCATCAATATTTAGGATGAAGACAAAGTTGTGCTTATAAGTTCGATAATCGTAAGTTTGCTATCTAATGACAGCATGACAATATTCCTTATTATACGACGATCAATCTTTGTCCCATTTTCGGAAGACATATGGTGGACAGGTATACCAAACCAGGTATATTACCCTTGTGGTATTTGATCTTTTCTAACCTGTTTGCTCCAAGCTACAAGATATATATTTCTAAAACAATAGTCAATAAACTAACAGGAGTAGGCACACAAGAAAGTTTATAGTCATTGCCCAATTTTTTGTATGGCTAGACAACATCAATGCTCGTCATTTTCATCATATTTGTGTTAAATTTATTTCAGAAGTTCCAAATATAGAACTCTTGTTATCCACAGAAGATAAGGAATTTTGATTTGCAAATTAAATTCAGTTGCGTATAAAATATATTATCTGTGTCCAAAGAAGATTCCTTGAAATTTAAATGTTGGCCTTATAAAAAATAAAATTTAAAGATCTTGTATTTTAATGCGGTCTTATTGGAGGTTAATTTTCCTGGGTGTAGTTTTCTTAACAGGTACCATCAAGAAAAAATTCTTCGCTTATTTGACCATATTCAACTAGCTGAAACGCCCAATTTTCATTAAATCGGGTGTGGACTTTTCAATCATCACCATAAATGACACCTAAATTCAGCTAAAAGATTAGATCAGCTCAAATACAAACTTTCTTTCTTTATTTCGGTTTCAACAGTAACTTGGTCACTCCTACAATTCTGATACATACATGTATCATCTGTAACCCATGATCTTTTATCAAAAGACTATATGACCAGGGGACTTTATTTAAGTGGTTGGATGTCAAATGAACAAGCCCCTTAACTGCCTGGGGGCTGAATTCCGCAACATTTCAGTCATTTTTGTGGACTCTGAACAAATTAAGTGAACTGTATCTACAAAAGGGTGTGTCTTCTTGAATCTTGTGAGGAAAGGGTAACGTTAAAGCCATTTATCATAATGGAAGTCTAGCGCGATACCAATAGGTTAGTAAATGGATAGGACTCAGTTAAGCACGAGTACCTCGCCTGTCACCTGTTGCTCAAAACCACATTTAAATATTAGCTTGTCAACTGCTGTGGTTATCAAAAGAAAGGATCAGGGTGGAGCCATTTCTCAGTTTTCTTCTCTTACAAGGTACATCCACTATTTGGATAGTACCGCCACTGTAAGTAACTCGTATATTGAGTGCCTTTTTTAACAAAAAGAACATTTGCAGGTCGCTTTACACCGTTGAAAGACACTACTTGTCTCAAAATTCCACACATAACTTTCAGCAATTTACAGAAACGGAACGTGTAGATATACCGTGCAAGCCTTGGAGGCACGATTATATGAAGTGCATCGATTCTGCAACAATGTTCCTCACTACGTTTCAGTCAATGTTTCAATTAGTTAAACTGTCTTAAACATCCATTATTCATCACATCCAGTTCATACTTGCTTCTTAATTGATTGATCGATTAATCACTTTCCACCCCCAAGTGCAACTAATGTCTAGGCGTTATATCTACAGAAAATACAATTAACGTAATGTGTCTTACATAGAATGTAATGAATGGCGTTTCCTCCGCTTTGTCGCCAGCCCCACGGGCTCTGCATCTGATTGTGACGGTGTCTCCACGGCGCATCTCGATGAACTCAGGTTTCACGGACAGGCGGAGGGAGCCTCGGCCGCCGTCGTGAGAGCGTGACCGGCGGACGGGGTGCTCCACCGCCACCGCGTACGTAGCCGACAAGACGCACGACACCAAGAAGTAAACGGTCAGCATTCTGGAAGAAAAAAAAACAACGGAAGTTTTAGAACGTTGTCTGTCGAATTCCGTAACTGCAGATGATCATAGGTTAAAAAAAAAAAAGACCAACTTTCAAGATGATGTATGTATACCTTTAGCCATGAGTCCGTATATAAAAATGTTTTCTTAAAAACAAACTTTATAATTAACAGCTGTGATAAAAATAGCATAACCTCATTAATAACTTAACACATTCTGTGAGGTAGAGGTTACCTCCTTTATTAAGAATTTTCCCGTTGTGTTGCAAATCAACCTACACGTGTAGATACACCGTCCGCTTATGTTTTCTCTTCTAGTTGATAGTTTGCAGGCCATTACATTATCAAAAGACATTAGTTACACTGCAACGTGAAGTTAACACACTCAAATAGGCTGAAAGCTATTTCATCCATATACAGTCTCTAGCAAGAAGCCTGTGGCATTTATTAACAGACTCATCTTCCTTGCCTTAAAGCTAATAATGTAATACCTAGTATGTGTCTTTCTAAATTTGATTCCTCGACTAGACAAGATTCTTATCCGTCATTGCTCTAAAAGAATATCTTCTACGGCGCATAAAATTTCTGCAAAGTCTTTTACAAATAGCGGTACTTACGTAGACGAATTCGATGCAGATGAAAACGTTAATCTCATAGTGTAATTTACTTCTAAAGTTTCAATAAACCTCACGAACTTCTCAAAAAAATGCAAAAACTGGCAGCGTGCTTTCAAACTAATAAAGCATTGGTTGTGAAATTTGTATTAGTCATTTGGGAAATTCCATCCCCTAGGGAGACAGGTATGCTGGTCAAACACACATACGCACCTTAGCTATGAGTGTGCATTTCATGTGCGTTGAGATGAATGGGATGCTGATGCAACAACAATTGGCGTGCATTTCCGCAAAAATGATATATCACACACCTGAGATGATGAAACACAGCGGACCTACCTGTGAATCACACTTTTGCTTTCATATTTAGTTTGCTCCATTTTTCTAGTAATTTCCTTTTATTTTAATGCGCAAAAAGGCTAATTTGAACATTTCGTTCGAGCAACTTGAAGTGCCGTACTTTACTTCTCGAAGTGTCCTCAGCACCCACCTTACTACTCTTTGAGTTGGCACTTCGCCCTTCTCTCAATTGAGATACAGACCCTTTTTTGAGAGAAATGCTCAATCTAGAAGTGGAGTCACGTTTTATAGATTTACTTTGATATAATACAACTGTATGTCCACTCCACTAATATTTACTTGACTTTAAAAAAATTCGAAACTAGAGCAAAAGTTGTCCAACCTGGTATGACACATGACGTCCAGCTTCGTGCTCGAAGACTTGCGATTCTTTTGAGAATACAATTAAAATGCTTGTCGCTTCTAGCTTTTTATATTCTCGTGCCACGCGTGGTTGCAGTCAAAATATTTGATATCTCTACGGAGATATACTCAAAATATTATTGTACAAGACACGGTTGATAGTTCAATTATCACTGTGGCAAGACTCAGTTCCGATGGGCAACCGGACTACTAATTGCTAACTTTCTACATATTTCTTATCTTTTCCACAGTTTTAAACAAAAACCCATCACCATGGTTATTCATGAATGACACGGCAAAATATTAGGCTATTGTCAAAGATACAACTTTTCCTTGAACTTCAGTTAACAAGTCTAAATTAATTTTTGTATCAATGTCGTCGGAAATGTTCCGCTACCCCAGTTACGAAGTATCTTTACAATCAATAAGACAATAGAATATTGCAATAGACTAACTTTGTGAGTGATAACTTCAATTCAAAGATAGATTTATTTGCCGAGTTGAAAAGTTCACAAAAGCATCCGTGATTTCTCTCTTGGACGAAGAAGCTGCTTCGCGACCTTTTACTCGCTTTTCAGCACTGGACTGATGAAGAAATGTATGCCGTAACTTGCCAACGTAAACGCGATTATCATTTGAAGTATGCTGGATTGGCTTGCAATAATACTTTCGATTAACTTCATTAAAAGATGACCCTGAACGACGTGGTAGTATCAGGGTAATCTGAGACTGTTTTAACTTCTCGTGACTTATATATACTAATATATATATACTATGTATCCAAATATAAACGCTTATTTTAACATTTCAGCCTTTAAGAACGTAAAAACCTGGTCTGTGATTTTTTCCCGTCTGTTTAAACTATTAAAAGGAACTTCTGAAGTGTTTATTATGAATATACGGTTCCCCATTGATAATCTTATCTACAACTTACCTAAGAATGTTAATTATTTCCAAGTAAGTTCCAATGGTAATGACTAATGACAACCTTGCCATTTCTAATCTTGTATCCACACAACTTTGTTGAAGTGCCAATAACGTACAAACAAAAAATGCTTAATCAGTGTATGTCGTGATTTCTACAGGCAAAAAAGTAGCTCAGAAAAAGTTTTCTACTTTAACTTCTCGCTTCCAAATATGTCCTTCTGTTGATGTGAGCGCTACAAGAGTTTGCAACAATTTGATGATGATTAGTCCGGGTTGATGTTTTATAGTACTGGGTGTAGATTATCCCACGTCAAGGGTGTGTATGATAATAAGGTGACGAGGGAAACACGTGTACCTTGTGTTTATATAGCAGTGGCATACAGTAGTCATGGTCTGGCTATGCAGCAGTTGAAGAAACTCAGAGCTGCTCGTCAGATGAGTGGTCAGAAGGCACCTCCTCTTCCTCAACTCATATCCAGCCTCCGAATCCATTCATCAGGGGGTACCAGATATTGTGTTTATTAATATTCCTCATTTATCAATGAATACACCGCATAGCTGGTCATCAAACATTTACCTTCCACTGATCTCTGACTGGTTGCCTCTTGACTGGCAGCACACACAGTAGTCCTGCTCCCGCCTACAAGACGTTCATTGAACCGAACCAAAAACTTTGCCTTCAGCTGCATCGGTGTCGGTTAACACGGACTACATTTCCCTCTGTATACATCCCGTATTGCTCATCAGCATATCCCATTCACAAAGTACCTGAGAAGGCAGAGCCAATCCTGTCAATCCTGGATCCACAAGCATAACCAACGTTTCATTTTTCGGATCAAGTTGTGAAGAATCAGCGCTTCAGGTGGGACACAGTCACACATAGACGTACATTACAAGAAAGAAAACGAATTCATTCACTTAACTACGTCTACTCTAGTCTAATAATCACATCATTTTGCAGACTATGCATAAGTAGCCTCCGTACGATGGACTTTACAGGTAAACTAATATGGATTATATGTAAAGCGGCTTGTGTGTAAAAGTCATGGGCAAAAAGTGGTTGTATGGAACATTGCTGAGAAGAGCTTGGAGCGGTATAAAGTTGCATGGATCAATTCGAAGTGAAACTATTTTGTGAAACAGCGAGGTATAAAATTTATATACAATATCAGAAACAAAAACGCCCCCCTGAGATCTGTCCTGGGATCATTCTTCGCATAAACAAAAGCCTATACAATTTACCAGCTGGTTTTTTTATTGAACACGTTGTCTATTCGAACATCCCTGCTGCTTCAAGCCTTCTGCAGCTGCACAAAGCTGCCGGTAAGGAATGTAGTCTATTCGTGTATATTGTCTTTTACAATCAATGTCATCCTCCCCCGCACAAGGTGTGTACTCCAATTATTGCATCTCTCGCTGCAGGAAGCTCTACACAAACCGCACTGGGATGTTAGACTTATTACGTTTAACCGCAGACTTACTACACAGTGTACAGCAAAGTATCTGCAATTGTTCATACACCATTTAACTTCATAGATTAGTTCAAAACTTCAATGATATTTTGAAGACATACAAAAGAATATAAAGTTCTATATGTTTGGACATTCTTAGTTTTCACTGCAAGTTACTTCAAGAAAGAGACTGGCATAATTACTCTGTATCTCGCAAAAAAATCTTGCAAAAAGTACTTTTTGGTACATAGCAATGATCTGGCACCTCTCTCAGGTTTACACTTACAAATTCACAGCTATTTCCTGGCTCAAAGTCTTACTGTCGCACAACGGTGATCTTACGTTTCACCAGGAAATTCCGAACAATTAGATTTGATGAGTACCTTTCTGATTGGTAATCAGGTTACCGCAGCTCATGAACATCTCGTTAACATACTTTTCAGCTCCACGTATTGTGATCTTTACGGGGTTGTAGTTGGCATACAATTAGGCTAATACACGTAAAAGCGATATTGTATGATGATCAGAACGATAGACTACCTTGGTAAAAAATCAAGTTCGAAATCTATTTACCGTTTTAAGGAAAGAAAAAACCTTCGCAATTACAAGGACGTGAAAAAGGTGGTTGAGATTGAAAGGATAAAATTCCTAGCATGCTAGCACAGTGACAGAAATGTCAAGAGGCACACTGTCAAATCATACGAAGCTTTCCTGGCAAGAGTACAGCCGATTTTGGAGTTGGGGCAAAGTGGGGTTATCATCGTAGGCGGATGGGCTCTGTTAGACCGTTGAGTGACACGCCCCAAGCGTGCTGTGACCATTTAGACAAAGTTATGGTGGAGCCAGGATCTTTTTTCCAACTATAAATCAAGTTTTGACTGCAAGTCTATCATCGACTTTTGAACATGCAACCTCTTTTCAAAAAGACATTCAGGCAATCGCACCCGTCATAAGGTGTGAACCTTTTTTGGAGGGGTTTCTTGGAAATGCCTGTGCTGCCAGGTCAAATAATTTTTTTTTCATACTTCGTTTGGAAAGATAACACTAACTATAAAACATATGCAGCATTAAAAGAAAAAACACACCCAGATGTGACTAAGTCCATCCAAAAAGCTTTTCCTTCAACCGAGAAGATTGAACTTACCAACCGAAGACGTAAGTTAATTCACTTTACGCTGAACAAATCAAGTTAGGGTACTATACATGTAGGAGTTCTGCTCTTAAAATAGCTACAGGTAATGACAGGACTCCCAAGAGTTTCGAACTTTCCATAGCTAATTTAGTTGACATTTTAAGGAACTTTTTCGGTTTGGCCCTATATTTACTATCCATATTTGGCAACAAGAAAATGATGTTGTGAAGCTCCTATTTCAACGTGGGATAACCTAATTTTTACGCTCCATAAGCAACTGTTGTATATCATTAACAGTTTCGCGTGCTATTGACAAAATAAGCCAGATAGATGTTAGTATAATCTATGACAATTTCATTAACCTCTTCCTGACACTGACAAAATAGCTGGACTATTATGTTTACCGACCTATTATCTATGACGTCACAAAAAATAAAAAACACGGATCTAATTTTCATATCGCATTCACCAGTCACTTCAAACTGACAATAAATCTGGTGATGATTACAAAATATTTGCCGAAATATGATGTCAAAGGATGTCTATATCCATCGACACCTACACGAAAACAAACTTCTGGAGTAGTTATCGCTCAGTCACTGTCAATTTGCGCTTCCATGTCTCCAGAAGGATGCTAGAAGCCAAAGAAAATCATTCAGTATCACTTTCGTGTCCCACTCTTTCTGTTTCGTGATGCCTTTTAAATGGGGATTTCAGTCCTGCATTTGTACTGCGAGATAGTAATACTATAATCGTGTTAACAACATCTCACTAACTTACTGCCATCAAGAAAATCACTTTCTTACCTTATCATGGTCGTTGATGGGTCACATTTTCACATACAATCTACGATCTTAACAAGCGAAAAACAAATCCATAACTTATGTCATACTTCTAGGAGACTTCCTCTTATAGTGTGACTAATAACTTCATTTCATAGGTTAATATGGGCATAAAAGTTAAACACTCTAGCATGAGTTGCTATTAAGACATTTCAAGGTTTCGTGTACCATATCTTTTCACGCAAGCTCCCACTGTACAAAAACTTCACGTATTTAGACATGCAATGTTGTGTGAATTGAGGTAGAAGCATTGACCTTATGCAATCATTTTGTATGAAAGTATTTTTTGGGGGTGATATATTATCAATTATGCAGTGTTAGCATTATCATAATTGTAATAATTTAATGAATATTGGGTATTGAAAATTACGATATAGCTTGGTTAATGCTTCCCGCCACATGGTGCCAACTAGTGATGCCTGGAAGTGACATAATACATGCAGCACATGCGTGACGTCACCCCAAAATCATATATAAAATAGAGTGCAAATGTGTAGTGCATCCAGAAGGAATCTAGTAACTGAAGGGGTAACATCAACATATATCTA
>JBCAUI010295298.1:0-15603 GCA_038406195.1 Haplosyllis anthogorgicola
GTCATGTGGTGTCAAATTTGGTGAAGCGTCATGAAGTTTCATTTGATAGACTCGACGTTGATCAACGGCCTTCATTTAGAAGGTGGTTCTGAAATTGTTCCATCCGCATGTGCATTCTGGAGACATTAGAATACGGCGACCTTAAAGCTGCTGCAGTTTTGGATGGAGCTGTCTTATAATGTCCAAATGTTTTGAAAATCACTACTATCAATACCAAGTTTAACCTCAATTGAAAGAAAATGTGCACTCTCGTTCTGAAAACGCACATTAATTAACGATAATAGCCCAAAGAAGAGTAGGCTCCAGCAATTAAACTTCATAAAGAATATAGATAGGGAGATCGAATGAATCAGATGCTCTTTGATAATAGGTGGTCTTTAATTAAGGGTACGGAGATACAGTGAGTATCCATTACCAGTTCGTATTTCATAAAGCATGCATGATGATCACGGTATATACAAGGCAGGAACCGAGGATATATATAGCCGCAGCAGTGAATGCCTCTGCAGTGGAGATCCCTGCTGCAGTAGGAACCTCCGTGTTACCTGCCTGCCTGCAGGGTCTGCAGGGCCCTCAGCTATGCAACAACCTGTTATGTGAATCAGTGGTGTGAGTTACTAGGGGTTACATAAGGTGTGAGATTCATACTCGGCTAATCGCTAGCTGGTCAGAATCGATGCCATGATTCACTAATCGAGTTGTTGCGAAAAGTATTTGTTCAAACTGTCATGGAACATGTTTTCAACAACGTTAACGTTTTATCAATGACCATCAGTGATGACGTTTTCCTTTTCTTTCATGATTTTTGTGGGCCAAAACTCTTTATAATGGCGCCACTGGTACTCTTAATTCGTTAATTTTGATGGACTTAAAGGTTCTTGAAAATTTGAAAATCTCGCAAACTTTGGACACCCAAGCCGATTGGGACAACAATAGGCTGGCACCAGTGACGGCAGCGCAAGAGATTACGCATAAATAAAACTTCCATCAAACGAAAAAAAACGACAAAAATGTCTGGAAGTTGAATTTTGTTACCGTCAATAATTTTTCTGCTCAGCAGCAAAAAAGAAATTCATATGACATAATTTGCAATTTAGGATAATGAATCCAACAATTAAGACTATCGCGAAATTATGTCTACAAGAGCAGTTTGCTTCATTAGTTGCTTCTACCGTATTCTTGTTAGAATTTGATGCTAAGTATAGAAATAAAGATGTTGTGTGCATGTACGTATTCAAGACAATAAAGCATTGATGTCATCATAAATTTCCCACGATTGAGTTTCATTTAATTTTTTTAAAAGTTACCTGGGGTTCAGTTTGTTGGAAACTGTGGGAGAGGGAGAAGCACGCTCCCTCTTACCTTCTTTTTCTTGTGGTTTGCGCCCCCCTCTCAACGAAAATTCCTAAATCCACCAAAATTTGAAGTAAAGCTAGTGTAGATCTTTCAGACAGGCATTTATTTATGTGCAGAGTCACTTCTGATAAGATCGCTATCGAACGTCTGTTTATCTGAAACTTTTTCTTTCCAGTTTCCCTTGGGGTTCGAGTTAAGTGGCATATACTGTACACATTTCCGACCGTTCAGAGAATCCCAGGATTTGCGTCATAAACGTTAGAACACTTATTTCCATTGACTTTATTAACCTGAATGATTTTACCATCTGCACAATAATACTCTGGCATACCCAATACAACAATACAAAGGTCTGTGATCACATGGGTGACGTACCTTGCGTGCCAAGGTAGCCAAACAAGATCGACCTTGACAACCTCACCTGTTTCCAGGAAACAAAACGCTGTGTGCCCTACATTGTGACCCGCACAGTTATTGGGCAGAAAAGAAGGATGGGTAACGAGATCTTAAAGATGATGAAACTTATCTGGACAATAGGCATTCTTGTTAAGACAAAGTAATTTGGACCTTGAAGAACGAATGGTTCCTTTGGTGCATGATACACCCTTTACGGTACTGAAACTGGGGTAACTGGGCTTAGGGGTGGACATAGGCTCCTCCTTTCCACAGGTTCTATCCCTGTTAAGCTGGGTTAAAACTGTAAGCAGCGGATCCGGGGAGGGGGGGGGGGGGGGAACGCACAGAAAGATATGGCCACCACCACGTGACCGTAAAGTCATCGAGCCCCACGAAAAAACTTCTGGATCAGACACTGTTAAAACATCGTAATTAAATTAATTTTGTGTGTCATTATATTTGGGGTTGGGGAGCCAACAGGCCGATGCCTATTCACTGAGGAAAAGAGCCAAGCAGGCGGCTTACTGTGTGAAGCTGTCGTCCTGCTGTATACGTATATTCTGCGCATTACGTCGCAGCACACGGGATCGGATGTTAATGTTAAGTGACGGCAGGATTGATAGGCTTGTGTAGTTATTACTAGGCTAATGGTTCTGAGCTGTAAATAGACCGGTTACATGGCGCAGTTTTGATGTGTGTCACATCGTTATGAGTTGATTGAATAGGGCAACCCAGTCTAAACACCTGTTAAGGATAGATGGCCGCCTAGCGAAAAAAAGCCGCATCAATTTGTATGTATAATTTCGCGGACCAGTAGAAAAGTTTTACATTGGAATTTCATCCTTTTAACTGAAATGCTACACAATGGTTGATCCAGGGGAAGTGAGAGAGAGCCGTCAAAAGCAAAGCATAAATTTTACTTTCCTGTTATCCATGCTGCTTTCGTAGGAGTTGCTTCCACCCCTCCCCTAGCCGCCACCCGCAACACAGTATCATTCACGTTAAACCCTTTCGACAAGAAGTCTTAATTTGGGCTATTTTAGTATTTTAACTAGAGACAGCTTTTAGTACACCGTTAAACCGTTTCACCACAAATAAAGTCAGATTACTCCATCCACTTCTAATTTGTCCGCAGAATATAAAACTGGTTCTGTGGGGTTTGTGGCTTAATTTAGAAGGGAAATAAATTTTTCCTTAATTGAGAATTGGCGATAATTCACCACGAGCCGATATAAACTTGACAGATGAACAAATAAGTTGAAAATTACGCGAGACTTTTTCGCTGCTAAAACCTTTCTTGTTTAATTATTTGGATTATATCTGCCTCCGTTCTTTCAAATCGGAAATGAAGCGGAAATTTTTAATTTCAACCGGTAATTTTACTGAATGGCTAAAAATTAAAATATGCCGCATGTTAGCAGAATTTCTCCCTGGTCTTGTAAAGAAATTTCAGGAGGCCAGAGAGTTTTCGCGTAACTTAAATTCCATTTGAGTGATGGACTAAATTTTGTATCTTTTTAAGGCATAAAATTAGATGAAAGTACTTTGTACTTCACGGAATTGAACATTGGCGGCATCTTTGGGAATTGACGTTTTATGCCCGCAATTCAAAATCATGTCGATGAAATGTAAAGCAAAGAAATGACGAAAGGTAGGGCAAAAATGTAAATCGAACAAAAAGCATTTTGGGCCTGATTTTGTTTGGACTGCTTTTTGTGATGTGGTATTGATTCTCGGTACAATGAGGCCATTAGGAGGTGGGGCAGCAATCCATAGTGAATCAAAATATAAATACGGTTAAGACGGATTTCGAATTAGAATCTGGACATGGAGCTAATCCGTAATCCGGTGGTGGATTGTAATTAAACTAATCCATCGCTGGGCGTGACTGAACAGCCGACCGTCCCGCGCTAGTAACGATTGAACCTTGGGTCGGAAATATTGAACTGACACAAAATTTGAAAAGTTTTTAAGAGTATAACAATATACATGTCGTGGTCTTTTATTATTACCAATAATGAATTGAAATGTCTTGATTTGTCCTCGTAAATACCTGTTCTATGACAGTACAATTCGTCTAATAGTTTTTTTATTTTTGTGTCCAGGTTCTGGACATAATTTTTTCATGCCTGAATCGGCAGCAAAGTGATGCGTTTGTTCTAGTCAGTCACACTGAAGATGTGACGTCAAAATCATAAGCGTTTTTGACGTTACTTGCTTGGATTGTCTATTGAAGGGAGCAAGTGTTTGTGATGGAGAATTCTGCTGACATCTTTATTTGTTGTACATTTTAAAATACTTTAAAAATCAAAAACATAAATATCCAACCAAACAAAACTGATACCTGCATTATGTTAGTTACTTGTACTCTGGATTATTAAGGGGTAACAAGGAAAAGTTGTGCCATTTGTCACGAATACACAACCCAATTGAGATTACGATGTAAGAGCTGAGTTACTTGGTTGCACCAAAGTAATGGTAAATATATTGTATGGGCATTGTAGGAATACAAATGACGTAATTTTAGAAAGTAGAATCGTACGAATACTCATTTCAAATTTTCAAAAATGTAGCTGTTCTCGAAACTTCTTGTAAGTTTTTTTAACACTTATTCTAGAGTAATAATAAATTTTATATCAGTTATTATGTGTCAGAAAGCTGGCAATGCCATTTGTTTCATTAATTTGAATTGCGCCTGAAGTAAGGCAACATTAATTGCATGATATTACATATTTATTCATTAGCAACAACACAAACTGTTGCTAAGGGCGTTATATTGCCATGGAGACCCGGTTGTCCTTATTAGTAAGACGTGAAGGTTTAATTAAACAAAGTTTATTATGTTATCTAGATTAACCAGGGCAGTAGCCGAGGAAGTGTGAAATAATAAAGACCATTATTTGTTACCTGGGAAAAAGAAAAAAAATTACCTCACGGAAAGGTAGAATAAATGAAAGCAATAATAATTAGTCTGTCAGCTCAATATATGCTTAATTTCTGTGTCGTTAATCTCATTAGTTTTTACTCCGTTATTAAACAGGCCGCATTCTTGACTCACTTCTTGATGTTGAATTTCAGCGTCTGGTGTGTCTGTCTGTCTGTCTGTCTGTCCGTCTGCCCGTCTGTCTGTCCGTCCGTCCCTTTGTGTGTCTGTCCGTGAGTCGGTCAACTATTCTGTGTGTTTCTCAATATAACTGCAGATCAAATTCTTTTTGAAACTAGTTTGCAATTGCTCAATTGCAGTCTATTAAACGTAAACACCGTTTTTAACGTTATTACGTCATAACGTAACGTTTTAACTTATGATGAGACAATGTAATGTTAAACAAGTTTGCTCTGTCTCATGATTACTATCTTGATGGTGACCACCAGTTTTTCAGGCTGAAGACCACTTACTATGAAATTTTATTCGATAGAATAATAAAGTGAATGATCGCTCAACATTTCTTTTCTTTTGTATTTTTTTCTTTTCTCTTTTTTTTGTAAATAACCAGGCAACTCTGCTGTAGTTATCTTAGACGAAAGACGTTATCTTACCGTATTTCTTCGAATTGAAGTACCCTCTCTAATAGAAGCACCCTCTTGTTTTGGGGAGAAAATAAATGAAATGTGTTTCCCAATTTGGACACGTTTTGATGCTTCACTCATGTGTAGAATTGGTCCTTTGATTCTTTTTTATGGAGGCACCCCCTCCAAATTTGGTCGTAGCACCGGACGCTTCTATTAGAATAAATACGGTATTTACTTGGATATGTGTGTTTTAATGAACAGGTGAATGTGTAACATTTAAACGGGCCGTGGGTGTCGCTTTACAGTTACTTTTTACAGTGGTGCCATTTATGGTAGTGCTTATACTTACCGCGTAACCGGGACAGTCATATCTCTTATATTTGTACTGATAAACCACTGATAACAACGGAGGCTAGGTCAGTAAGGGAAATACAACGGTAATTCGCATTGAATCGAAACAATGACAGTAGTTCTTCCACTGACTAGTACGCCCAATGTAGATTTTATTGTATTGTAGAGAGGGATACATGCATGAGAGAAAGGCATTTACTACAGCAGTTTGCCACTTAAAGGCCCTTATTCTAATTAACAAACATTCGATAGTGAGTGGTCTTCAACCTGAAAGACTCGTAATAACCATAAAAATAGTAACCAAGAGACGAACAGTGCATTTCTTTCGCCCTAAAAATTAGTCAAATCCCAAAGAAAGACGAAGCTGATCTGTGACATCTCCTATTAGCAGGTGCCAAAATTCATGGCATCGATGGCCTTAAAACCTGCTATTATCGGCGATTTTGGGGCGAAAGAAACGCACTCGAAACGAGTTGCAATTGTTCAATCGCCATCTATCAAATGAAACAGTTTCTAACGTCATTACGTCATAACGTGACGTCGTATCTTGTGAGGTGAAAACGCAATATTTCGTTTTGTCTCAGTTTATATTTCGATGGTGACCATCACTTTTTTAGGCCGAAGACCGCTTGCTACAGAATTTCATTCGATAGAATGAAAAAATCTTTTTCTGTCATTATGTTGTCACGTCATAAATTACAACGTTACGTTATGAAGTAATGTCATTAGAAACGGTGTCTTCATGTGATTGACGGCAATTGAACAATTTGGCTGGTTATGATGAAGCTCTCTTGCTGTCAACAATATCGGCAGTTTGAAATGGTGACCATAGATTAAAACACCGATTAATATTTCGAACCGATTAACCGGTCTGTTTCTGTTGCGAACCGTATGTATGAAGTATTGTTTACTTACCATAAATCCCGTATCATCCTTCATAGATATTTATACATTGTGTTGTTCGCGAAAGCTTTACATTACATATATTGGTTACTGGATAAACTTTATACGTAGAAGATGTACCCAATCTGGACTTATTAATGGATTAAAATCCTCAAACATAAACAATAAAACCTTCGGTGAGTATCGTGTACACTACTCCCATTTGGATGAATTAAAACTGGACAACTGAGCGAGCAAAGAATACGAAATCTAAACGACAGAGGGTATCTTATTGGGGAATCTTTCCCAATTTGCTTTTGCCTCAAAAGTTATCATTTAACGACTTAAATACATCAATTATTTGTGTATACCAAATGAAATTCGATAAGACCTTGTGGTCTTCAGCCCAAAATACTTGTCATCAATCTATCCCACTTTCCACTTCCATACGCCAAGAAGTAGTTCCAAGACGTAGTACTGTCGTTATGACTTCATAGTGTTGGAAATAGTGTTGTCATTCACAAGTTACAACATCATGACACCAGAACGTTAGAAACCGTGTTGTCGTCCATGTCAAAGGGTGAAATAATAAGACGCGAGCGGTATGGCCTTAGACTGTTTTATTGAGTGCTGAACGTATGTACATGTGCATGGTCGTGTGTTCCCGGCAGCACTGGCTGCTTACTGGCTGGGTTGACCTTCATACTACCGTGGTTACCAAGGCTACGGGTAAACAGAATAGACCGGTCATAGGTCCTTACATTGACGGGAGACTTCGCTTGGTTATTCGGCAGGAAAGAGGCCAGGATGTTACGCCAACAAAAGTCACCTCTAGAGTCCATTCGATTGATCGCCGAATGGACGCTTAGAAACTTGCTTTATTTATTTTATTGAATCGATAATTCACAGATTTTTCTATTTGAAGAGCGAAAATAGGTTAGTTCAAATATTCAGTTATAAAAAAGGGTCACTAAAGTTATTTAACCTGAAAAAAGAAAGCAAAACAAAACAAAAAAAAAAGCGAGAGGAGAAAAAGTTCAAAGGCCAAAAAAATGTGAAGTGTTAAGAAGTGGGAGCGAATATGGTTAAGGTCAAGAGCCTTAAGACTCGGGGCTGTAGGCTCAGTGAGGCCCGGGGTCGGTATGTCGTTAATCTATTTGTACAACACTTTGTCTATCAGTCTGCCGATAAGAAGAAGATACAGGATCCAACATGCCTGATAAACCAACCGTTTTGTTTCAACCGCTCACTGTTTAATTATGATAAAGGTACTTTGTAGGATGAGGCTGAGCAAGTGGCCATCGATTTACATTGCAAATGTTTCAAAGTACGAAAGTACCAGTGAATCCCACTATGCAGTGAGAAAGTTTCATGGGTGACAGTGTGTTCGCCCAACACAGTATGAAATTACAGTAAAACTCGTTTTGAACGAACTAACCAATGTGCAAGCTTACAGCTCGTGGATCACAGCGTGTTTGCCCAAAATATTGTAAAATAAGTAAGTGTACACGTATGAAATGAATTTGGGGAATTAGTGAATAGTTCGTCAATTGCATTTAGTTCGCCCAAAGGAAGGTTTGCCCAAAACAAGTTTCACTGCAAAAGTAAAAAAGAATCTGGTGATCAGAAAATAGATCGTCAATTCTTTTGAGTTTCCCCAAAAGAAGGTTCGCCCAAGACAAGTTTCACTGTATAGATACTCGAAGGAAAAAATGATGATTGTGATAGACCGAAATTGTAGAAAAGAGAGCTATCCCGACATCCACTTAAGTCCGTGCTCACGACAGGTAGCATTGTACCCCGCGCGTTCCATTTACAGCAGAACCTGTTTTGGGCGACACCCTAATTTTTCATGGCAAAGATGCAGCACAAAGGTAAAATAAACAAGAATAATGATTCATTTTACGGTAACACTGCCGTAAAAGAAAGGTATGCCGTATAAAGGGTGCCGCTCAACACAGGCTCTACTGTAATTAAAATTATTTACTGATATGAATGATCAGTGTTCAGGCTAAACTTCATATTATTTAGAAGAACTGATAGAGTTGAGTGCGTTTACAGTGTGAGATGGATGAGACTAGGGTTTAATCAGCGAAACGTAAGAGTTCAGATGCAAAGTTACCTCATTCATTAAAGCCATGCTGCAGAAACTAGGGTTCGGTTATGGGCATAAAACTACCACCGATGATCGGAAAACTGAAATCGATTCAATATTCTGATGATCGATACACACTGAAAATTGTAATTCAATTGTACATTCTGTTTTGGCACACAGTTAATTTGTAATGTACCGAGTTCGGATCGTACAATGTTTAACTGCAAGCAAGATTGCATGACGTAAGGAATCCTTAAGGCATTAAGGATAAAATATAAATGTGTGTGATTTATAACATTTAGATACTTCAAACATGTAGTCATTTGGGATTTGATTTCAAGCATGTGTCAATTAGTTGGTCAAGGTTATTCGAAATTCGTCTCTGCTAAAATATTGGGCAAATTTGCCAAAAGAGGCAAACAATTTTATACCATTACTTGGTGAGCAAACTAAAGTTGGTTACTTAAAGCCCACCAATTTAAGTAATTGACCTAAAATTAGTCCTCTTTTTAGGCATTAATGCTAGTTATTTTAATAATAATTGAAAAGAATTAGGCTAATTTGCCTAAATTTTTAGGCAAAAATGAATGAATGAATTTTGAAAAACCTTTAATGGTGCCGATGGTCCGATTGCAAGCTATGTCATCGATGATCGCAATTTCAGACACCCTCCAATCGATGCATCCAATACCCGATGAAATCGGTACAGCCCTAGCAGAAACACGCACAGAAAGCTGCGAGCTCACTCGTGCACAATTAACACGACGCATTACTCAGTGCTAATTAGCCCCGGACAAACCAAGTGGTCTTGAGTCAGAAAGCTTCGCCCACTCCACAGGCAAAAGTGAAGGTTCTCAGCAGGGTTTAGCTTGAAAGATTTATTTATAGATATTCCTTTCGTAATGAAGTGATACAAGGCTTGTCTGTTACCAATAGAAGATGAAAAAAATGGGAAAAAGTCTTAAGTTAATAGTTTTACTTAACAATTACTGATTTTCTGACACGATTTCCGGTTTTAATTGATTATTGTACGTTGCTCCGAGTCTCAAAGAAAGATGGTACCTTAGTTTGATCCCAATTTAGGTAAAAATTTTGTAACGCAGGGCACCTACATAAAGTAATGAATGACGAAGCTGCTTTCAACGTGGTTTTTGCATCTTTTCAGGCATTATTTCGTGCCATCACAAAAATTCATCTATTTCTATTTTTTCCCATAGCATTTAACATGGATACCTAATGCCCTTGGACTAATTAAAATCAATTTCCGTAATCCTGAATTCGTGCAAGTTAATCATGCATTTATGGTTTAATTTAATTATAAGCACAGGTGTGATTGATTGTGGTTCACGTGTTATTGTATTGGGGTTTTTCCGTTTGTTGTCGGTCAGCTGTTTCCGTTAACAGTGTGAAAACATAATGACGTAATCAGCCGGTCACCTGCTTAAAGTCACTACTGGGTCAAAGTCAAATCGCTAAAACCGCTATTCTTTTGTGGATTATAACCATTTCAGATCTAAAATTTACTCAGATAATTTGTGTTCCTTTGCCTTTTTATATTTCTGCTTCATTGGAATTCCCATGGATTATAAGTAATTTATAACCATAATTTCAAATTAGAAATTATGTAAATAATTTTTTACATTCTTTTTTGAATACTTCAGTTTGAACTTATATTCTTTCTTGCATTATAACTGGATTATAACTGATTTTAAATTTGTATCGAACTGTAAGTTCAGAGAATTTATTTCGGTATCTTAGTACTCAGTTTTAAAATTACTTCTAGTTTCCTTTGATGCTTTAATATCCTTTTTTTATCTATCGAATCAATCTGCATCATGTAAATACCGTTTTTAAATGAGAATATCCAAGTAAAGGCGAATTTACACGTGGATTAATATTCTTCGACAGGAAATCAAAAAAACCCTGGGCTGTGATATTACATTCAGTGTATATTGAACCAAAGTGCCACATTTCTTTATGTTCTAAAATAAAATGTAATTAAGTATTGATTGCTTGAAGTAGCCCTGATAGGGTAAAAGGGTAATACTTCCTGTGGTTATGCTGACCGCGTCTGAAGGTGTGGTACAATGCGCAAAGCCGCAGACCCGACACTTCTGTGTTGACCCTTGCATTGGAAGCACGTGTACATGTGGACTCTCGCACGAGAGCCGCACTTTATTAAAGGTTTGTGCGTATTGAGAGGTGCTAAAATCTGCATTACAGGAATTATCATTATTATCATGCGACGTTTACTGATTTTAAACTACAACGTCTGGTTATTGTAGGATAATAGCACCTCAAGGTGAGTGAATTAACTTGGTCTCTTCCATTCTGTTGCGAAATTAGGATTTACTGACCATTGTTTTAGTATCTTCTGGATCATTTACTTAATTTTAAAATTATTTCCAGTGTGTTTGCCATTTGTCGAAAAACAAGTTTGATTTCTCTCGGACTAGCGCATAACGATAATGTTGCTGGTGCCCCTGTTTTGGAATAAATCGCCAGTGGATTTAACAACTATTAGCTAAAGTAGATAGATTTTGTAAAGAACAGCTGATTTTCTCCTAAACAAGTTTGAAACGTTAAAAGAAAAATTGTTAAACAACATGGATATTGTCCTGAACATGTAGCACGTGCTTCATGTGAATAGTTTCGATGTACCTACAATTACATGCACATCTAGTTGATGCACACACGAAGAAAATGCAGCAGCACATGCAGCTTGTAAAACGTGCTCTAGATAATAATCTTATTGGTTACTATGGTTACCGACAGCTGACCTTATTAATCCTGTTAAGGAGGTGTGGGCCTGGTGACCACTGTCTGACTGGTCAGTTTCAAATATATAATGTTTTCGACAAAGTAAAAACAGACGTTGGTTGTACAAGAGAAGTAATAAATTAATTTATCGTCGCCAAATGTAAATGACTTGAATAGGGAAATTCAGACTGGAACTAGATCTATTGCTGTTGTATTGGCGGAGGAGGGGGGGGGGCAAATGCAACCATGATTTGGTTGAGAAATGCAGTTGTGAACGTTTTTGACAAAGATAAATTTGGTAATTAAAGTCAAAGGTTGTTCACTTAAAATTATGTAATATATACTGAATGCAATTTCAGATAATCTTCTTTAGTCTTCAGACGTGTATTGTATTCCTGGCTCAGTCAGCTGTAGCAGTGGTCAGTCAGCTCCTAGAGATTATCGTACAGATTTGGTTACTGCTTCCTGGTCCTCTGTGCAGTAGTCAATGCAACACTCCAGTAACCCGACGATTGGGCGTGTGGGCACATACCGATCCAAAATTTTTCCTCAGGTAGGTGTGGCGGGAAGGGAGGTGCAAATTGAAATGCTTCCCTGCTTTGGAGTAATCTTTAAGTGTATGGCTCAATAGTCTCGGGGTCGAGGATTCTTTACTGGTCCCGGCCCACCACTCTAATGTGTGCTATTAGTTAGCAAAGATTTGTCGGAATTTTACATGGTTAGGCTAAATGCCTTTGTAAAATAATTTTGCGTGTGTGCTTCTCTCTAAACCCTGAGTAAGCTTGGTGATGTACAAACTGTTTGATCTACGGAAATGACTTTTGGTGTATATGAAGTGTCTAATTGGTGATGACAGCAACTAATTGAGATGGAATTTCTGCAGTTTTACATTGATACTAGATTCAGTTACAAAATAGGTAAAGCTGAAAAAAGGAAGGGGCATTTGTTGTGTCGACTAAATTGAAAGTGACAGAAACTCTGACGGTTTTCTGTGTGAGTGACAACAACATTGGCTTCTGTCAGTTTAACGCTCTGAATAAATCACTTCTGCTCAGGGCGGCTTAATTAACTGCTTCTCTGTGCAATGTCAACATCAGTAACATGTAAAGAGAAAACAAAATGAGAAAAACGTCTTTGGTGTGACTTAGGGCAATTCCTGTGTAATTAATTTTCTAATCAGTTTTGAAGAGAAAGCGTCACGACTCAAGGGTAGGGGTGTACAGAATGAGGTTGACTTGTGCAGTGTAGATAAGGGCAGCAGTAGTGTGTGACTGTATGTTTGTGTCCTGCTGCATAAAACTGGCTGCAGCTGCTATGTGAGCTGTCAGTAAGACACGCTCTGTGTGTGGATGTCAAATCACTGCAGCAGCCAATCGCTGCAGCTGTCTCATAGCCTTGCTCCAGCTTCACAGCTCATCACAAGGCATCAGTTGAGTGGCCCGGGAGCCAAGTTGGGAATTTAGCTAGTTTATCCTACACTAGACTAGGAGTAGTGACCTGGGGATGTCATAACCACTGTGTCAGTGAGCCTTATGAACCCAATCAGGTGTTACGTCGAGCATCAGGCAAGCTGCTAGACTGGATGACCGGGTGTGAGGGTGAGTAAAGAAGGCGAAGAAGATCTAACCAGTAGCAGATAGACAGGCAGAGCAGTCAGCAGCAGATGCAATAGGGACTGTGCAAAGAACATACAGTCAGTTAGCATAAGGCAGCATACTGTACACAATACCAGGCTCTTCAGTGAAATAATCGGACATTATACTTTGAGTTGTGGACGCACAAGCTGACACATCACACAGTCTGTACTTGACCAGTGAAGGAACAACTGCTGTTACAAACTGCTACGCACTACAGTACCATACTGCTACACAAAACGTGCTTTTTACACTACTAGCCTAACTACGGTAGATCAAGGTTTATCACATGGACATACAATGCTATCTCCATACCTAGCACCATCCTAACCTTAACTCTCATGTAAGTATACATATTACATATATATCTACAGATTAAATGTTGCAGTTGCTATCTGGAGAAGCAGAGGATTTATTGGTCTTTTTTCCCAGGAGCCTATTTTAAGTAGACAGTGAGTGGGCCTGACAATTGCTTATGGCATGTTGTGTGAATATTTTAGCTGAAATTTGATCTCAACTAAAGTGTGGTTGGTTAGTTGAACTATGAAAATGGTATGAGTTACTGGTAGATACGGGGCAGAAGAAAACGGTGCATTTTTAGATTTGAATTTGCCCGGTAGTGTTTGTATCTTGGCTTTGGCATGGAATTAGATCATTCCGATACGATTCATTCATTCATAGGATCGGATAGTCCAGCAGTATATCTGAGACTAGCATCTGAAAGAGCCACATTAAATCAAATTAACGGTTAAGTGTTTCAAAACCAGACTTTGCAGCAAGTAGTTGAGTACCCATGCTTTGGGTACCACACAGGATGAACCAACAACTTCAGAAGAGAACAAAGGGTGCGAGATACCCTAGTACTACCCTGTACAACTACAGCTACTGACAGGGTATACAGTGGGGTATGTAGGTTACTGCTGGGGTCAGTGATGACCTACTTATCGTTCCCTGCAGGGCACTGCAGTTGCTATGGGTTACTTAGCCCCTGCAGGAGGGAGGGCAGGATATGCACGATTGCAATGTACAGAACGTTCTTTGTGCCACTCGCATTACGCAATAAAGCAATATCAGCTTTGCGTTTCTAAAGAATTAGTTCTTAAATTAGATTTGATACTAGTTCAACAACTAGTATGGGTGTATTTTGATATTGTGCGTGTAGGTAGGGGCATGCAAGGTAAAATATGGCTTGGTGAAATTGCAGGCACTTAGTTGTGGTTTGGTGGTGCCGAAATACATGTAAGAGCGCGTGCGAGTTTCTCACAGGCAATGTAATCCCTAATTTGAATGTTAAACTCGCATTTTTATTTTATTTTATGACTATTTATTGGCAAAGATGTAACCAATTTTTTTGCCTTGATATATTATTATTTCAAAGGTTTCCAACACAGTAAAGTTAATTGGTGAAACTTTCAGAGCTGTAAACGTTTAGCTAGGGAATGTAGAAGCGATAAATTTTAAAATTTTTAACCGCTTTCGTGTGCAGAAACAAAGTAACGGCAAGCGGATTGAAAAGTGAAACGACAATTTCTTGTATTCTGACAATTCGAACCCAGGATCAAGCGCCTTGGTTCTATCTGGTTTAGGGGTGAAACGAATACCTCGGGTACCCGTCGGATCGGGTTTTCATAGGTATATTCAAGGTAGCAAGCTAGTATTCGTGACCCGACAGGTATTTAAATTTTTCCAAAATTCCAACCAATTTTCATTTAAAATGGTGTCACAATAACTTGACAAAATATTTAGTTTTTATCTATTGGGAGACATGTAGTATGTCTGACGAGTCATCGCCCGACAGCATTTCTCAATATGCATGACAACAAAATGGATTCCGCTGCTTAATGATATTTGTTTGGTCATATTTTAGTGCTGCACAAATACCCGACGGGTACGGGTTCTCGGGTCGGGTATTGACGCTCGGGTCTTCGAGGTAGCAAATTTGAACCCGTTCGACCCCTAATCTGGTTTCTATCTTCTTTGAAAACACGGTATGTCCTGTTAGAAATCTTATTTTGCGCAGCTTTTGATACAAATTGTGAGGTTATTGATGAAATGGCCATCACGCAGTTATTAATTGATTTCTATGTGATCCAAAACTTAAGCGGATGTCATTAGTGTGACGTAATGGTGGCTTAAGCAGATGCAAAGCTGATTACTGTGTGCAGAGGTTAATTTGCAATCACATGTTACTGTTTACATAAAATATACATGCAGTGAATTATTATAATTTGCTAATGTATTTGTGTATATTTGGCAGATTTGGAGTGCACATGTTGCAATAGTTTGGGTATACAAATAATTTACTGAATTAAAAAAAAGTATGAGATTGATTTCTACATACTGAGTACATAAAACTATCGAAAGATTTCATAAAACTTTATTTTAACAAAACTGAATAAGGGTACGTTTTAAAGCTACCATTTAACAGATATGGACAATGTGGAAGAAATAGGGGAATCTCTCTCTGAATAGAACTTTCTCAAATTTGCCGTTACTAACCACAGGGCAGGGTAGCCTACCCGGTAGGTATGTGGACAGTTACTATTTATTGTCTATCGAATGAAATTCGATAAGACTATGTGGTCTTCAGGCTAAAAACCTGAAGTTTGATTCATCACA
>JBCAUI010295409.1:0-15601 GCA_038406195.1 Haplosyllis anthogorgicola
CTGAGCACACTATTGATCATAGAGACTTCATATCTTACACACATATGCACCTATGTCCCATCTCAAAGCCTAGCAAATATGTTGCTGTGACCATTATTCTTGAAGTAGTAGCGATATTGGTTTTTTTCATTGAACCTTTCTCCTGGTGATGTACTTGATACAAACTTCATATTTGGCAGCTTTATTGTATCTATATATCTTCTTTATTTCCTGTAAAAATTATATTGATGTCACCTATATTTGCAGTTTGGCAGCCATATTTATGTTTTTTCATAGGTCACTTATTTGGATTTGATCTGAGACACTCCATTTGTATCCATGAGATATTGCAACTAGTCTAATTGATATTCTCTTACTTTTATGATAATGCCAAATGAGCTCAGGTCCATCTGGACCTATTTTTCATCCAAAAAGTGTCTTGAGAAGCAGGGTGTCGCTCAAGACAGGGTTATTTAAACTTGTTTAAACGAAGTTGTATGCAGTGAAAAGTGTCTTTAAAATACATGATGTTCAAGATCTACTGTAATAGTGTTCTGACATGCAGTAGAAATCTTGAACGGACAACAAAAAAGAGGGAAATTTCCCGTAAAACTCTCAAGGGGGGAAGAAAGCACCATCTTGATATATTGCCTAAAATTAAGTCGTCATTTCCAGAAGCAATCTAAGTTTTTCCTACTTCAATATCTATTAAAACTACCAAATTTGACATTTTCTAGACATGAACCGTCTGATTTTTTAACTGATTTTCATCTAAGACAGTTTTTAATTTCAAGAATGTTCAGGTTAATATTAATTTCAGTCGAATAATGGAATATTCAATGTTTTTCCAAGTTGGTTTTAATGGAATTAGGCTTCATGTTTCCTGTTTTTAACCAAAATTGACAAACACTGGGAAGGACTTAAAACACTATATTTCTAATTAAAATAATGCTTAAATTTATACCAGAACTTTAATTGGAATTAAACAACAATACATTTCTGCAATTACTATGTCCGTTGAATTATGTAAATTAGGCTAATTAGTCTAATACCAAACAGTAAAACCAATTTGGAATAAAGTCGAGTGGTAAAGACAAAATCCAGTCTGTCAGGTGCGCACTGAAAACAGACCACAAAATTTGATTGCAATTCAAACACATTCGAGTTTTTACAGCGATTCTGTAACAAATGCAGCTACATGTATCTTACTGACAGATTTTCTGTTCTATTTATTTCAATTTTTATGCCTGTTTTGTTATTAATTTAAAGGGTGATTGAATGAGAACGTGAATTATATAGAAAAAAAGAACAAGACTTTTTGTTTGTAATTCTAAAGCTACATCGATATTGCTGTGTAAACATCCAGATTGCGCCATTATCAAGTAAACATTGAAAATGAACAATCGTTTTTAAGGGATAATTTAGTCTTGTGCCCTTATAACAGGGCACCCTTAAAATAAACATGAATTACTGGAAAATGACCAATTAGCCCAGATATGTCCGTGCTCAGTCAGCACATTACACTCACACTAACCCTTTATTTCCCTACATTTTAACTGTTTATTTCACACTTTACGGAAAAGACCAAAGAAAAACAATTAGCTCTTTCTTTACATACGTAAAACCAAGAAAGACAATACGCGAACTTTTTAAATATATTTATTGCATATGAAAAAGGACGTTTGTTGTTGAAGAACAGCAGTTTGTAACGTAATACAGTAATGGTTGTTGTATAATGTACATATTTTACATGGCGTACAGTACAGTAGTGATTAATGTACATGGCGTAGTTTATACTTGTGACATAACGGACAAACATCATATCAACAAACAACAACGTTTAGTTATCGCAGAAATAGTACAATATATTGCAGATACTTTATAAATTATGTAGAATAACAGCGTGTTTTCATCAAACTTAACGCACCGTCCTTAACGCACTAACCCTAACGCTGTAATGTTAAGCCTATGAGCCCAACGCTAAAGAAGTGGCATTGGACTGTAACTGCACACGCGTTAATTGTTATGAAAACGAGCTGTAAGTGCATTAATTGTGAAGCACACTGGATAACAGCGCATTATCATAACCGTAAATTCTTGTACAGATTAGGTTTTGGCGCTAATTTAGCATTCATGTGGTTGGTTAAGCCACTTATGTTAACCGTAAAAATCTGACGTTGACACTTGTGGCATTAGCGTTTATGGTTATGAAAACGAGCTGTAAATAGTTCACAGTAGAGCTTTAAATTTTATATATTTCATCCAGTTTAACTAACATTGGCTGGATTTAGAGTTTGACTGGATGGACATTTAACAAGGCATATTGTGCTACTAACTAGTCCCGTAAATTAATCACATTTTCGAAAAGGCACATTTCTCATAGAATTTTTTATTTTATTTTGGACGTTATCTGGAATCACTTAATTTACTCCTACCGTATTTACCCGAATAAGGGCACCCTCTCTAAATGAGGCATCCCCCTCTTTTTGTGACAAAGTTATTTGAGCGATGTCTGGTTCAACACATATCGGTGCTAACTTTTTGTCAACATCTTGTGCAGAAAACTTTTTTAAAAAAAAACAACTTAATTTCTCAATACGTCAATTTTTGCATAAATTTAATGTTTGGGCTTGATTTGGGGTTTTGGAATTTTTAAAAGAAGCATCATGTCAAGAATTGGTCTCAGCACGGGGTGCCTCAATTCGGGTAAATACGGTATGTAACTTACAGAGGTGACTTGAACCGGTTGTTTGCGAGTTGATATGTTAAGAGATTATGCGACTTAGACGAAGAATGAGTAAACAAAATACAAAATATGTACATTTTGGCAAGTTACACGTGTCAACAGATGATCCGCACATTTTGGAACTGTAATCAATATTAGCGCAATAAGATAACATGTGTTATGGCGACCATGGTATTAGGGATGTTACAACGAGTGAAATTGGGAAGGAAATATCACCTGTTGATACATTAATTGTCGATTTAAGACATACAATACAGCACTGACTGCAGTGTTTCTGCTGTTCTGTCTGTAAGGCCCATTTTGAGCAGGTTACACAGCAAATTGCGCACCCACACATTTACTATGACATGAATGGTCTAACATCAGACGTCTGGACTCAAAAAACAAAACCTCTAAAATGAAACTTGCACCAGAAACAAAAGATTTGCAAAATTAACAATTTGTAATTTTATACTGTATTTAAATAGGTCCCGCGAAACAAAACATTTTTTTGGCGATTTGATTCACAATTGGTAGTACTTAACATGGGTCACAGAAACTGCACCGAATTCTGTCTACGTCATGAGATACATGTCGTATTCCTTCAATTACCTACCACATGCATATGTAAAAGTATTTTACTATCGGAAGAAACTTATGAAAATTGCTTTAGTCCATTTTACTTCGGACGGGTTTTGAAGTGTTTTGAAATATTGCACCATTTTTTGTAAAACTGTTACAAAATAATCACACCAGGGGTTGGGGTTTTTTTCGAAAAGGCATATTTCTCTACAAAAATCCCAATTTTCATTACATTTTGGACGTCATAGTGTCACGAAAAAGGCTTTCGTTCAAGTACAAATAATAGCAAATTTATCATTATTGTATAATTCTTGTTTTACTTAAGTCTTATTAAACTGCACCAGTATCAACTGTACAACATATTAAATACAACATACTTGCCAAATAAATAGTCGTATCCCGCGCTCTGACCGCAATGTGTTTTTCTACCATTACTGGCAATTTCATATATTGCACATGAAACACTTCAAACTATAAAATTACAATTACTGTACAATTAAAATCTCAACCTCTTACACTTCCTATTGAAAACCATCTATATGTACAATTTATATTCGTCAACTCTTTGCGATTGAGTTTAGCACCACATTATTTTGGGCGCGCCACAGTTGTCATTGTCACACTTATGCCTTAAGCAGAGAAACTGCACAAAGAAAAATCGATATTATAGTTTAAACTGACCTCGATCTTAACGTACGTCTTACCGCTAAAACAGATTTTTTTCTCAAAATTCAAAATGACCGACAGTTTTCAAAAAGTGTCCACAAAAAAGACTGACAAAGTTCAGACTTTTCTACATAAAACTGTACAGTGCGACTGGCACAAATGAATAGCTGACGGACAACTTTGAAACATGATCCGTCATTTTTGCGGACAGACAATTTGGTGAAGATTGACGCCTGTTTACAACAAAGTGTGTACAATGCATATAACAGTGGGCGCCCCTTTGTTTGTTCGTTTAAACTAAAGATTATTTCCCCGTATATACAAATAACATTACAAAAGCATTATTACACGAAAGCTGTACAAAAATACTCGTTTGGTTCCTATGTTACAAGTAGAAAGTAATACCAACGTAACGTTTATACTGGGTTTATCATCATCTTGTCTGGCTACAAGACATCTAGGCATTGTTGTGCGCAACCTGAATTTTCAAGATTTTAAAGCTGTAGCATTAGTCTCAGGACATGCGCATAGTAACATCCGATGAAACACATGATTTATACCAATTTATTCAATCAATCTTTACTTACTTATACACTCCACCCTGCTTAATTCGCTTCCAGGTAATTCAAATCATAATTAATTCAACTGAAAATTCATTGCTAAATATATCGAATTATCCATGAATTAGTATACTTTCTTCATTTCTCTCTTTACTTTACCCATCAAGATGCACTTAGTCTTTATATGACTTATTTATTTTACGACACACTAGCGCCCTCTACTGTATTATTATACAGTCACCATTCTAATTTTATTCTCCTTCATAAATTATGACTCTTTCTGACGGTAAAAATCATGTGTTTGACATCAGTGTTTCATGTATTGTTTAGCACCATAGTATCATGTTTACAGATCATATCACATGTACAAGTGATTACTAAGCTTATCATTAGTCGTAGTTAATACTCGTATCATCAGTGTTTCCTTTACCGTGCGCCAAAGACGCATTGATCCTTAAATGTCCTGCAGGTTTAGGTATTGCACACCTTATCAAAATTGATATCTGATCAAAATAGCCTCCTGTGCTCCTTTATCAAGGCATCAGGACGCCCTAGATATGAAATGTAGCGGAAACACTGGTATCAGACTTAACTCAATTAACTGCAATGCTTAGGTTCTGTGCAACTCACACATGGTATGGTATCAGGTGTAAGCTTTTGGGGTTATTAAGGGTAAACTACAGTGTTGTCAGATAGCAACGCCCCAATGAGCCGCAAATTCGAAGCAAACATGCTCAAACTTCAAGCTTTACGTTGAGCTTCACGATTATTCACTGCCGGCACGAAACATTGGGCAGCACTCTTTGTGAGTTTGGGCGGCACTTTAGCTTTAGCTTTGACATCACGGTAGGCTATACCCTAGCTGCCTCTGACACTGTCCCCGTCTGACTGCGCCCTGACCGGCGCTGTAACGACCCGAACTGTGAGCTGTCCGCACCATAAGCACCTTGTCTCTGCATCATGCGATCATCATACGCCATGTAGTCCAGGGAGTACGAGTGTTGCGAGGCGTGTAGCGGCGCAGGGGGAGGTAGAAGCGACGCAGACAGTGGGGTCTGGTGGTGGTGGTGGTGGTGGTGAGAGAGGTAGCCCACCTGACTGATCGGGGTTTGGTTTGGTGGACGGCCGGGTGAGGAGGCCCGTGTGCTCTCATGCGGTAGACTGGGTGTAAGGCTGCGTGGATGACCACCACCAGCTATGAGCATATGATGATGCCGATGGTCTGCCCAGTTACCGCGTGGCTCTGTTGCAGGGTAGGCACGGTGTGAAGAATGATGTGGGTGGAAATCAGACTGTCCCCTCGGTGGAAGAGGCGGCGGCATCAGTTGTGAAGCAGAAAGGGATGCGTGGTGCTGCGCATGTGCAGAGTGCGCAAGCGCAGCCTGCTGGTGCGCTAAATACTGCTGGTACCTCTGCTGATAATACTCATGCCGCGCCAACTGTGCCTGGATCTCCTGGTAGTTCTGGTAGTGGCTGTACCTGTCTCTGTCGTCATAGCGACCATCACCATCGTAACGCATGTTGTGCTCTCTGTCTCCATAGCGACTGGTGTCTCCATGACGACTCGTCTCTAGGTCCGGGTAACCATGGCCTCGTTCTGGATCCACGTAACCAAGACGACTGCCGGGTCTGAAACGTCACAAGACTTAGATGTAAGTGCGACTTATAGACAAGCGAGAACCCACAGGCTAGCACAGCGAGGAGGTTACATTGCGCCGACCCCGAGAACGTGGAAAGTCAGAGGGAGGGCTAGCTAGCGGGTTACTGGCAACACAATTCAATTATGATTTTAGTTTTGAATTAAAATTTCACACTTTTACACTAATTATTCAACAATTTAATTACTACCTATACGTACTCTAATGAGCTCTTTTACACTGCAAAATTATTTACGTAGTTAACACACCATGAAGTGTAACGGTGTACTTAGTGTAATGTGATGGCGTTACATTTAAATAGCAGTAGGCCTATATTACATGCACTGCTGTTAGCCATAAAACCATGGTTATTTGTTAGCCATAAAACCATGGTTATAATGATAGTTACAATGAGAATGCACCAAATTAACAAGTGCCCGAATAAAATGCAAATAGTGAGACATATAAGATGCTGGTCAGTGGCGCTTCGATCTCCCCAAACTGTTTTACAATTACAATTCTTAGTAAAATACAAAATTTAATTGTGAAAAAATGTAGAATAAGTTTAAATTCAAGCATCATGGCATCCTTAGTCCGAGAATGCACTGAAATGACCATGAAGTAATCATGCCAAATAGGAAGTTTCAAGCAAGAAGAACGATGTAGACGTTTTGTGTTTATTACACATTCATAATAGTTGAAATGATAGGACAGAGAAATAACGAATACAGCCAAAAGTCACATTTTACGATGCGCTTGCTTGGCGAGATTCTTTTACGACCATTTACTCTTTATGAACAAGTAACAAAAATTGAGGCTTGTAGAAAAGAGGAGTCTGTGGGGAGGGGTGTCAGAATGTCCACATGTGCTGTTATTTCTTGCGCACTTATTGTACTAGTGAAACGATCCAACAGGAGGTTGGTATTCTATTTCCGTGAGAAGAAAGCAAACGATGCTGAAAGCCACCATCGCAACAACCAGCGTAACAACACGCAACAACAAACCTTTCTTCTGAGTCATGATACGTGTAATAATGATGCCAGAGGTAGTAGGAGTATGCGGAGCCTGGGGCGGGGGTGCCAGTGGTGCTAAACGTAAACAAACATAAACCAGCTGACGGTTAATAAATGTTACATTGCTCTTCTTAATGCCCTTATATTTCCTTACACATACAGTGATACCCGTTATTCACGACCGCCCGTCGGGACCAATTGTTATGGTCGTAAATAACAGGTGGTCTCAAAACAGGTTAATTTGAATCAAAATTATAATTTTGGTTCGGTAATATCTGGTCACAAATGACAGGTGGTCGTGAAACTCAGTGGTTGTAAATAACAGGTTTCACTGTACAGTTAAACTTGCTTTGTGAAGGATACCATGATTTCCTTGTCCGGTATCAGTGGCGAATCCAGAATGTCTTACTGAAATAAGGAGGAAGGGATAAAAGTTGAAATATCCATTATAAATTTCATTTTTTGGCCAAAAATAAAAAGGAGAAAACTGAAAACCATTGAAGGGGTGAAGTTTTGTGCGCTGACAATTTTGCTGCATGAGAATGTTAGTGTAGACATTTCCAAAAAAAATAACTTAATTTACACAAAGCAAGTCACACTGTACACTGTAGTACTTGTGTAGTAAGGTACAATGTTAGTAAGAACATAAGTTTACGGTCTATTGTATTATTGAACGAGAACTGTTTGGGGGTTTAACTAAGAACTTAACTAAAAATTAAAATAAACGTTACAAGCACAAGTAATGTATGCTACACAAATAAATGTTCACAAACCCTTGTGTAATTGTTAATTAAATATTTTACAATAAATTAATTTATAAATTAACATACAGAACATAAACTAAAATCCCTCCAAGTTATATCTTATTTTACACATGTAACTAATATACAATAGTTTACCCTAACCTGCACTAGCGTAGGGTCGTTTGCGAGAGTCGGCATTTCCTGTAATTCGCAGATGAAGTTAGCAAATTTTCTTTGCTTAATTTCAAAAGAAATACGATTTTTATAAACATCTATTGAAATTCAGCAAAGAAAACATGCTTTATTTCATCTGTGAATTGCGCCATTATGTACTCTAAATGCCCATCCTATTGTAGAATGCCTTTAAAAACGAGTTTGCATTTGTCCTAGTGACACATTGTGACGTAACTGTTTTTACATTATGACGTCATGTCAATAGCAACTTTTTTTGGCGTGTGGTTTGGAAACTGGATGAATCTGGAGTCGTTTTCAGTGTGGTCAGTTTTTCATGCTGTAGACCACACTGTCTTATCGAATCCCATTCGGCAGACAATTAACTTCATGGCTAATAAGGCCATGTAACTATGACAAATTAGACCGACAAACGACCCTAGATTCTACGTTAAAAGCTTAACAAGGTAAAACTTATGATTCTGTTTACAATCTTGTTCTGGATATGGCCGTGAGGGAGTTCAGGTCGTCCTGCGCAGTTTTCGTTCCCTCCCTCTCCGAACTCTTACTCCTTTGTTCCTTCTTGTTCGACGTTTTATCTTCACTTTTCTCTCCTTCCTTTTTGTCTTTTTTACTGTGAATTATCGGTTTGCGTTTCGTTACGTTTATTTCAATTACAATGTGCACTTCCTGTTTGTTAGCATAATTTTTACATATTTAAACGTTACAATTTGGATCTTGCTTTTGGACTAACTGGTTCAGAACATCTACAGCACAATTCACCCACTCCAAGCCAACTGCCAAACGTTAAATGAATAGATGGTGAAATATGATCAATAAGTGCAGTTATCCTTAGTGACAGTTATTTGTGGTTTATTGAATTGTGCTGCTTTTCACAGCATCTCTGAAAGTTTTCTGTGTATAAAATAAGAATGCGCGAACCCTTTAAACAAAGCTTTCTTTGTCGTTCGAAACTCAGTTGTAACATCAATATCATCACTGTTGTGAGCAACATTATATCACAGATTATTTTCTATCACAGAACTAACATAAATATAAATATACATATCACAAATTGATCATTTAATGATGTGCAACACATCCTACCGAACGACCAACATCGAAGTAACGCAGTAAAGGAGTACAGTGGAACTTCCTTTGGGCGGACCTTGTTTTGCACGACCAACCTTCCTTTGCAAGACCATCAGACTTTAGATGTAACACATTAAATTACACAGAAAATAACCCTCCTTTGCAAGTTCACCACCCCATTGGCGACCACTTTTCTTCCCAAAATTGGGTGGTCGCCCAAAGGAAGGTCTACTGTATAGGTCGTGTGGTATGTTCCATGTGGCAACAATTTAGAATGTGTCGGTTGATCAGTATGATGTGCGCATACACGGTACAATTGTTTCTTCCTAGTGATTGCAACAGAGATAATCTGACAAATTAACCTGTCCATCTGGTAAATTAATAACACATTACTGGTCTACTTTTTTTTCATCAATGACATCTATGTACTCCTTTGTACGCCATACTTTATTTTGCACTACGTAACATTTTCATGGTTTGTGCATGCGTTTTGTGCTGTTGGACATTATGCATACTTGATACACTACAGTTTGGTGCAGTAGCTCTGGGTATGTATTAACTGTGAGTATTTAGTATTAGGTTTGTACCTTTCGTACTCCGCGCCGGGCGGGGGTGGCGGTCTGCGCGGTGCGTAATCTCCTCCACCTGCCGAACTGTAGTATCCCTCTATTGTTGCCGCTCTCTGCAAAACACGGTTTGTATCATAAGACTTTTAAAGTACGGTAGAACCTCTTCAGACTGAAACCCTTAATTTTACTACACAAAGATACCGTGTGCTCAATGGAGGTAGCAGTACACACATTTGCTTTAATAAATGTGCCACAGGTAAACTGAACATGAATACTAAGGAATCGTGTTAGAGTAAAACTGCCATAAAAAGCAAAATGTTACCCAAGACAGGTGTGCTCAAGACAAGTTACACTGTACTGAACAAAAATGTTCAGTGTTCAAATTGACCAAAATATTGTGTGTACTTTCTGCTATATGTCGGGCTTAACTAGTTATGGATAATCTTCTTGGGTGCACATCCTCAATTTCTGTGAGTCGGTGAACCTTAGGCACAGGTATGCGTGGAAGCGACAACACTGCATAACTGATAAATACCTGTTTTTCATACTGCTGCAGCTTCTGCTCATACAGCTCCTCCTGTCTGTCTGACGGGTACTGGCCCTGGCGGTCCCGGTGGCGCTTTTGGTGCTCTGACCGCAGCTGTTGGATTCTCTCTGCGCGGGACGGAGGTGACGGGGGCGACGTCTCCTTCTTGGAGGAGCCACTGCCGCTCTTCTGCTGCTGTTCCATCTGCTTCTGCTTCTCCTGCAGCTTACGATATTGTTCTTGAATCCTGAAATTTACATTGTGTACTTATTGAAATGCAAAGGCGAATCCACAATTATACAGGAAACTGTAGCATGCGCCATCTCTTATGCATACTTCACAAATACCACAGAGAATCTTTAGTATCCGGAAGCTCACAAATAACTGCACAAATCTGAGCGTTCACTCTTAGCTACCGAGGTTCTAAAAACGTTTATAAATTAAACTTACAGATTAACAAGAAAACTACGAGTTTATTTGAACTAAGTTCTTACTTTTCATGTTCATTCTGTGCAATTTTTCTGGCGCGATTATCTTTGCCCTTGGGTTCGTCATGATGTCTCTCCTTAGACGCAGGCCGCGAGTCAGCTGACCTGTCACGTGATGAATGGCGCGATTCTGATGGCTCATCTTCTCCTTTCCGATGTTTGCCAAATCTGCGAAATAACAAATGCATTACAATAGTTAAACTTTCGTATTGTGACTTAAGTGCAGCTTTCATTTATGGCTATTTTTAATGAAAGCACAAAGATCTACAACTTACAGTTATTAAATTTCCTATTCAGGACATAAAGACTGAGAAACCTTTCGTTTTAACTGATGACAGCATGCAAAACTTTATAATTAAACGGAAAGTGTAGAAATTTCTCACCTGAACATGTGACCAAGACCTTTGAAGATGCCGCTTCCTCCCTTCTCCTTGTCCTTCTCTTTCTTTCCTCCTTTCTTCTTTCCACTCTTCCGTTCTTCCGCCCCTGTTGCTGCAAGCTCCCCCTGGTGGTGGTGCGATGCGTCACTGTTCAAGGACGACTTTGATGACCTTGTATCCACCTTCTCTGCAGCTGCACTCTCTGACCCCGATGTTGCTGGTGGTGGTGCACTGGTTGACCCTCTTGCACTCACTGATCCCGCTTCACTGGACTCTTCTTCCACTGCAATGTTACGTGCACGTCGAGCTGACGTAACGAAACAACGTACCGGTTAAAATACACGTAATGACGTCACACTACACTGATGGCCAGCTAAACACTACGTCATGCCGTAACTACGTCAGTTACATTATTTTACATGCTTTTTATGAAAGCTTCAAACTCATGCAGTAAAAGTGTTACTTTTCTCTTGCAATGACAAATTATTTTATTTGTTGGATTGCGTCGTCCAGCACTTGTGTAAATTGTTCGGTGCTTCTGGGGAGAAAAAAATGATTTTTGCGACGGGTACGCAATTCAACAAAGGGAAAACTGGCTTCATTTTGTCATCTTCGAAACCGATACTTTCTAATTCAATTTTGGAATCAATTGAATTATTTCATCTAATCTCTACATATCTTAAATAGTAAATCTTATTTAGCTGACCAACAGACCCTGCACCAAGAGGTTAGAGACAAACACAAAAACAAAACCATGGTTATATCTGTGCTGCCATCTGCCGGACAAAACGTGCTTCAGTTCGAGAAGTCCGCCACACTCTGTGCTGCAAGATAATTCTTCAAACACAACAAATTAAAGCAAAATTTTATAAACAAGGACTCTCAGTAGCCAAGGATTTACACCCATTTTGTTTGCATCTTTTGCCTTTGAAAGCTGAAAATAAACGCATCGTTTTGAATGTTTTGTCTTAGCTACTGAGGCTCTTAAACCGCTTATAAAATTGCGTTATTAAACTTACAGATTAGCAAGATAACTAAGAGCTCATCTACTTCACCAAACTGACAAAGCTATAACTTTAGTCGTAGTGTTAGGTTCAAAATAAGAGCAAATTAAGACAACAGATGAATATTTTATACCGTAAATTACATGAGAAATTAGTCTTTTGAATCTGTTAAATAATAATCTGATTTGTCTCGATAATCAGTTATTACATATAATTAGCACAGATAATAAACTTACGTGTTTCCATGGTTTCTGTTTCATTGTTTGGCCCATCGTACGATCGGTCGACGGCCGCTCTGAAACTGTCGTTACATCCACGTCCACGCACCATGCCACGGTTTGGTGCTGAACGAAACTGGTTCGCTTCACCTACAGATACATGATACAAGTTTATTTAACATGACGACGCACCATTTCCTAATTTGGTGCACCCACAGATCAATGCAAGTACATTTAACGTCACTTATTTTTTCTTCACTCATTCAAATATTTTTAGCTGTGCAATAGACAGCTCCGCTGATTTTTGACTATCAAATATGATTGTTATCTTGGTTAAAAACTTTACAGAACAAACCGTCATCCAGTGTAGCATCCTGTACGGCCGTCTGTAAACTCTCCAGAGAACTGGATTTCTTCAGTCCGAGTGTTGGTCCTACATCTGCGGAGCTGCGCTTATCTGTAATAACGACGACGGATAACGTAACGTTCTAAATAACCACACGTTGAGAACATCTCTTCTGTAGCTGGTTAGTAGGATAAATAAATGTATTTTAATCGTTTACAATTCACGGGAGACGGCATCACCTTCAACATCGTGTAAACAACTGTTTCTTACAACGTAATTTAAAAACAACTAAAATAGTAGCTTTACAGGTTAATAAATTCACTTACATGTCAATCACTGTTATTTGTGTCATTACTTTATATTTTAAACGTAGTTTTAGTCCCATCATCAAATACTGTGCAAAATCAAAGGTACCGACATTAGAATAACACCTATACCCAAACTGTGCACATACATGCAATACACTATGTGCGCAGTAACCATGGTAACAAAATAAATCATTATTAAAATGAATCACCAACACTACAGAAATATTATCCACTACACCAACTAGATACAAAACAATTAAATAAAATCAACAAAGGCCATTTCAGATAATCTGATCTAAAAAATAACAGGTGACCTAATTTTTAACCCAAACTACTACTACACTTGTATTTAGATCTACGTACACAAATAAAATCTACGACAAAATAAAAAATCCACAAGAACGACACTGTTAACACAATAATATGGTTAATTCGTCTGGACCATTGCTTGGAACTACAATACCGATAAATTTTCAAGTTCCAAACAAGTTAGTTAAAGTTAATTGTGTGTCGCTTTCAGTGGAGAGATTTTTGGCACTTCACAATTCCCAGCCATATTCATAGTGTGGACCATAACTGCCACTGGTTTTCTTATTGTTTCTGATAATTCCAGAAATGTGGCTGATTGTGCATAAATTACGTGTTCTAATCAGCTTTTAAAAAGACAAATCAATTACACCATCCTGACGGTTGTGACGTCACACATTTTTATCCCTTCAACCTCCTACGTGTGACACCACAACCCAAAAAAGAGAACAAACTAGGCCCACATACACAATGATAGGGCATCAGTGTTGTTACACACAAGGCAAAATAAAAATATTTAATGAAAAGAGTAGTTGTGCAACTACTGGTCTGTCGAATGTCACAGCAATGGTATCTAACGTCATGATGCCGCAAGTTTTGACGTCATGATGTCACCAAAGAAAAACAATGTCATGGAGCGGAAAGTGTGATGAGCCTCATTTTCAGATGGTCAGTTTTTTAGGCGGACGACCACATACTCTGTCATTCGACAGACAATAAGAGAAGAGTAAGTGCTACAAGTAGAGTAGGTTGAGACGTCCCACTACGACAGCGCCAGCACGTCATACATACATCTAGTGGTGACGTCACGGGTGGAGTCATGCGTGTGGTGGGACACGTTAGTAGCGCTCAGTAGCGATTCCGCCGACCCGGCGCGCCGCAGTCCATCTGAAAACAATACAGACCACCAGGTGGCATTATTACATGTCATCATGTCACGTGACCCACCAGATGGCAGCAGTTACGGATGAAGAATAAATATGTTATTAGATAAGAGATCAATGCAAACTGTGGCCGTTGTCACAAATAATACTCCCCATCTTCTTATCAGTGATAAAGCTTCAAATCTTATCCATATGCGAGATCCAACAGTTTTGGTAAAAACAATACATGTGTATTCAAAATTAAAAAGTCAGAAGCAAGCTTTTCAACCATTAGGTAATATTATTTGTGGCAGCAACACAGTGTGCACGTGGATCTCATGTAACCGTGCACCCTCCAAAAGCAGGTAGTTAGGCTCCACCAGATGACGATGTGTGGCCGGCACAGCGAGTCTCCTGTAACGTTATGTACCCTGTAAGTATCTACATAGTGCACCATACATTCACCGTCATACACCTTCACTAATAATAAAGTTAATACATGTAATTAAGAGCAGAAATGACCAAGCTATTGATGAACCATACACGTCTGCGCAATCATCAAAACACAAACGTTTTCAACTGTTTCCGGCATTTTATCACTGAACTTTAAATTTCTGTCAGGAATCAATAAATTCAAGGACCACGACAGCATAAACTTAACATTTTTGTCGCTTTGTTTCAAGCATTTTTTTTTCCATTTTGATGGTTATTGTTAGTTTTTTCACTACCAAGTCTTATCGAATTTCCTTGGAATGACAAACAAATTCAAACGGTTAAAAGGTGCAAAGTTGGAACGTTTGTAGTATGTATTGACACAAACATAGTGAAGCTAAGCAAAGCTACAGTAATCATCCATGTGCGTATGTCTGTTTGCAATATAGTAGTTAAGCTACACGTTTTTGTCACTTCATACGTGTGGGAATATTTTAGAGTAAATTGGTGGAATTACATTCGCCACATAGGTAGAATCTGGTAGTTTCTGTTTTCTATGTCAGTTTAAATGGACACCTCTAGAAACATGCCCGTGTATGAAAGAAAAAAACGTGTAACTTTATCTCGCTAAGAAGCTAGGTAGGATTAGTATTTCCATTCCTCTACAGCTGTTTCCGGAATATACTGAACATTTACCTTCTCGAACAGAAGCAGACTTTTTGCGCTCCCAAGTAGCTGGGATGTCAAAATAACAGAAAACAAATTAAATAACTACATTTAACAGAGCAATGAAACTAAAACTGGACACAAAGGAAAATACCAATTGAAAGAATCCGGATAAGGGTATGTTAAAATAATGTTGGAACGAGAATTATCCAAGTGGCTAAAGAGTCTATCACGCTGCCAAAATCTATAACCTGTATCTGAAAGAGTGAACAAGTTTGAACAGAGTTCACAGCCATGCACCCTGACCTTTCCCACTTGACAGGTTCC
>JBCAUI010295520.1:0-29468 GCA_038406195.1 Haplosyllis anthogorgicola
ATAACACGTTAAGCTGGTAGTTATTTGTGCGTTGCGACGCTTTTTTTCTGTCGAAATGAATTTAGCCAAAAACCACTTTTTCGCGGCAGAAACTTTTTAGACTCTATGACACATTCAAAAATGTCTCCAAAATTAACCCGTTGCAAGAAACGTATTATCAAAATTTACATAAACGTTATTAAGCACCTTTTGGAATCATTACATACTATCTTTTAACGGTGCATCTCTAGTTTTGCAAAGGCCTTGTAACTTCAAAACTTAAGTTCTCGGTTTACTTTGACGATTTAATTCATTTTTTTCATATTTTGTTATCTTTGTAATTTGCTAAATGTATGCATGTAAACTCCGCAAACATGAACAGAGACAATTGTTACGTTATAAAAACCAGCAAAACTGAATGTCAATGCAAAAAGTCGTGAAATAGGATGTTTTTAGGTGATTTGCCAACAAAAGCCACAGATAAACTCATCCTTGCAAAAACTGAAAAAAGTCAGAGTTCAAAACTAATCAGACGTTACGTCATTGAAAGCGTCATTATAAATGTGTGTCAAGGTACGTTCGCTGCTGACGTAGAATCTGGTGATTTCAAGTGACACATTCTTTTCACTCAATATGTAGAAATGAACAAAAACTGAAAGGTAAACATATTTGGACGTAAAACGTGTAGCTTGAACTCCCTAATACCATAGAAACACAACTAGGATGTTTTGGATGCGAATCAAGAGATTTTATTATTATGATAATACGATGATGGTTCGTTTCAGACAATGGATGATAAACTATTGTTTCATTGCGTTTTTTATTTGACTTCTCCACTGAAATATGACAAAAAATAAAAACGCTTTTTGCTATTTTATTTGGCATTTTACCAAATTATACGTGGGCCTTAAAGCGGTTTGATAGGAATAGCAGTTTCCTAGGAATGACAGTAGAGTAATTTATGTTACTATTTTGTTTACTATATTATGTCAAAATTAAAAATTTTATTATTTTTATTTTTAACATTTTATTTGATATAAAACCTATTTATGCGAAGACTCTTATGTGGCTTAGTTGGAAATATGGCAGGGTTACCATTTCCACTTGTCACATTAACTGCCGTTGTTGGTTGTATTTAAAATAAAAAAAATTGCACCTGGTTTAACCACATTCATAATCAAATTCTACTCAAAGATTTTGCTCAATGATGATAATTTAAAATTAGAAATAAACACGTAAAATTTTAACAAATAAATAATTACAAATAACTTCAAATGTGGGGTGAAGTTTGACCTGTTCTCAGACATTGACCTGGATGAGCGCAGGTCTCCACGGACCTATTTGCCGCTCTACTGACGCACGACGGATAAATCAATTAGGGACGACACGTTTGTTTGATTTTAACGGTTACAATTAATAAAATAGTAACCGAACCATCTGTTGGTTTTGGAGCAAGGTTCCAAACACAGGCAATATCACCAGTCATCCAAGAATCCGGACTATTCGTATTTATATATTTTAAGTTCAGATATTACATGCACATTTCGGTTCTTTTATTCGCAACGAGTTTTTGACGAAAGTAATTTTTGTAAAAGTAAAACATATTTACTGTGAGCAGTAGAAAATACGTCTGTCAACTTTGAAGATTCATTGATGGCAAATTACAAGAAATTAAGAATAAGTTATTAATTAAACTTTCCACTATTTTCAGTGGTTAAAACTTTGACATAAAATTCTTGATAGCCCTTGACTTTCATTAAACTCGAACAGTTTATATTTAAACTGGCTGATGATGTCTGGCTATTTGAATTTGAATAGTCGAGACAATGGTTACACCACTTGTCTTTACTATCAAGCAATCACTAATTAGATGTATAACATTCAACATGTTTTACTATTTATTACTAGGGGCTTTAATTTGTTACTGATAAAGGTTTTTGTGATGAATTAACACGTCAGATTTTCAGAAAGATGTTCTGGCGGTGGTAATTTTAGTTTCTCATTAATTCATGATTGTAGGGGTAGATTTCATTGAAGAAGCCATATGTTGGAATTCACGATATTTTATGGTAATTCCAGAATAGTTTCAAATGAAAATGGTATTTTAGCATTTATTTATTTCTGTCTTATCTGTCTGTTTCTCTACATTTAATATTATTCAAACGGCAAGCATAGCTCAGAATTATAATTTGAGTTTGTCCCCATGATTCAGAGTCCAAGTTGAACCAGATACGTTTTAGATACACAATACATTACTTGACTCGAACCTCAAGGGAAACTCACAAAAGTGATAAAGATAAGCAGAAGTTCGAGTTATCCCGTAAATTTGAAAGGTTTTCGAGTAAGGCAGGACGCACTGGTGTTCAAAATCATAACTTGCAATAAAAATCTGAAACAGTCTCAGAAGCATGATTCAAGATCCAAGTTGTGCTAAATATATTTTCGATCTTCTACAACGTCAAGACGACGTTTTGGACCTTTCTCCCAGTTGCACAGGAAGAACATTGTCGCACATTGTTTCCATATAAGGAAGATTGAGTGATAGTTGTTTTAGGATACAGAGATACACAGGTGTATTTGTCTGAATCTTGAACGAGCTGCCAACTTTAACACAATCTTACATCTCATCTCCTTGAGAAAACTTTGAAAAGTCACGAAGCAGAAAGGAAACACAGAAACCAATACAACATACACACACAGCCAAAGTCAAAGTTTAACTTGGCCAAAATAAGTGCAGCACCATAAAAAGTATTAAATACATGTACATGTACAGTTCCTAAATGTCAAACATTGCCTAAGCTTTTATTTATACTATGTTCTTTTATGGGTAATTCCAAGACTAAACATTGGTTTGGCTGAACAGGTAGCTAAGTGATGAGTTCGTCCCATTTTATACACAAGATAACCTGTTGGCTACCAAGCTTCATGCTGCCAATTTGTCTGTCATGTGACTCCACATGGATGTGCTGTAGTGGCTGCAGGGAACACAAATCTAATCTCATGTGACATCCTTGGCACCTTGCCAGAACGTTCAGAAATCAGGTCAGAAATCAAAGTAAGAATCTAGTGAAAACAGAAAGCTGAATGCCCAATAGAGGGCATTCAGCTCAAAAAGTCACCAACAGCAGAGGAGTGAATACATGGTCAATAGCATGGTCAACACCATAGTTTGGGGTTCTCATGGTAACTATACTAGTACTAGTCAGACATTTTTTGTTATTAAAATCTCCAATTACAATTATATTTTTCTAATTTCGCGTGAAACGCAACGTTACAACGCCAGGACGTTCACCTGACGCCGGTTTTTCTGTGCGTAAAAGAACCTGCTATGGGAAAAAGAAAGTCAAAGGAAAAATTCCCCCACAGAAAAAGTGTTATCCTATTGGGAATGAATCGGAGTTAAATAAGCAGAGTCAAAATATCATTTTAGTATTTAAACCATTGTGTAAACCTGTGGTTGAGAAAGTCAAATGGTAAGCTATAACAGCAAGGTGGTTACCAAGGAGAAACAAATGAAATCTGTCACTATACCAACATCATTATTTCATCATTTGTAACTCAATCTATTATTATTTAGTTTCTTTCAATTCAAATCAACAATCTGCTCATTGTTTTACACAGTTTTAAAAGGAGCATTTGATTCATCTTTTTGGGAAACTTTTGTGCAGTCATTTGGCAGTTTGTCTATCGAATTGAAATGAAGGTTTCTTCCATTAGTTGGATGGTGTTAAATGACTGGCAAATCAAAGATAAATTCTAAAGAATGAAACAAGCTCAAGTTGGAAAGCTCACCAAATAAAAATTTGCTTGAATTTAACTAATTCAAATTCAAATTTAAAATACAGTAAAATCTGCATTGGGCGAACTTCGATTTTTTAGGAAAAAAAAGTACGTCGATGACAGTAGGTTCACCCAATGGAGTAAAAAAATACTAAGTAGAAATCATTTTGGTGATGGAAAATTAGTACGTGGATGACAGTAGTTCGTCCAATGGATAGTACGTCCAATGCAGATTTTACTGTATAAAATATTGATTTTTTCTTGACTTGAGTAACTGTAACGTTACGTCATGTTAGGTGATGACGTTATTTGCTAATTTTCAGCTTTATCTTCAGAGGCATTGCTTAGTCTATCTCATTTTTTGCTTCAACATGCATAGCAAAATGTGCATGCGTGCATGTTACAGAATGCGTGCACGTGCATGGGACCCACATCATGCACCTGTTGGCTGCGTGCGCGTTTTGTTCCTTTACCAAATATGGAACAAAAAGTGAGGAATTAAAGAAGCAATAAGTGTCACATTTAATTACCAGTATTGTTAATCTCACTAAGAAAAATGCCCCATTAAAGTAAAATAAGTCAAACAAATGTCACATTTTATTCTTGGGTCATGCATAAAGATGCAAATTTATTTTTCAAAAGTTGTTTAATTTTTTCTTTTATTTCTAAATCTGAAACATCTAGGACCACTGATAAAAAGGCCTTAAATATTTCGATGTCTTTTATTCAAATGTAATTATTTTTATTTTTATGTTGATTGCTTATTTACTTTTATGGAGAAAGGCATCTTACATTTGCAACTATTGATTGTGCCACTTTGTGTGACATATTTTTGTAATAGGCTGTTTTCTTTCAATCTTGTGTGAGTGTCCATCTAAAACTAAAATGACATTTTTGGCTTCTGGTCAACTATTAATCGAGTATTTTAAAGAAAATAATTTTAATATTTCCAACTTATTGAAAGATTGCATGTGGAAAGAAATTCAAAATTCAAATGGCCAGTTGTGTTGTTCGATGTGTCAAAGGTTGAAAGTTGTAAAGAAAACCTAATTTTCTATTGATAATCTTTTGTTTCCTGTTATAATGTTATATTAGTTGGTGATTTCACTGACAGGTCTTTACCGTAAGCGAAATAGGAGCGTTCTATGAAGTGTAAATTAAGCCCACGTACTTCTTCCACAGCCAAGTCCGGTAAAGCTCTAACTACCTTATTGACTAATGTTTTGGAGTCACACAAAAACTGTGTGCTCTGTGCTTTAATTTTACCTTTGAGTTAACAGTCAGTAAGCTGTCTGGTACTTGCATCGGGACTCCTTTACTTGTCCTGCAACAAGCGGTCGTTTAGCTAACTCTCGCAAATGATTATTTTAACTGTAACTGTTATATGTAATCAAAGACAAAATAAAAGCTAAATATTACTGATTAGTAATTTGAGTACATAGCCCAAAGGCCTTAAATTTAAGTGAACCCTTAGAAATTTGAAAGCTTTGTCATGCAATTCATTAAAGTCAATTAGTTACATTTACCATAATCTCCGATTAGGGTATTAAAATTCATAAAAGGATTTTTTCAATCTTTTGTAAAGATAAATCATCTTGACAGGTGTGATGATTGAACAGAATCACCTGTAATTAGGTAATACAGGTGTAAATACAGGTGTAACACAGGCGCAAACAATACCTGTGTTAGCAAAACTCAAAGGAGTAACCGACCTCAAAGTCACAAACAAGGCCCTGCACTTCGTGTGACCTAATTACTTGATTACACTTGAGTATTGTTGAAACCTTTTTTGGCGCATTTGACACAAGTGTTAGAGAAACTAATTCGTTATTTTCCGTCATAACGAGATTGGACATAAGCGGGCAACATGGTCAACTCACATTTAACATTACGTGTAAAGACGTCATTTCCCAAAACTTGACGTTATTTTCCAGGACTACGTAAAATCTGGCGATTTTGACACCTAACGTCTTAATCATTTATAAATATATTTTGACGTTTTAAACCCAAAACGTGGTGTTTCACTTCTCTATTTATAATGCGCGTGTTTGTGCTTTAAATTGACTTTTAATTAAGGGAAATTTGTAATTAATAATTTCAAAATGTGCAGTCAGGTATGTCAATGAAAACCGAACTTCAAACTTTTGTTTCGGATAACATTCCAGGTACAATTAAATTTAGTATTCATTTTTTTCTGTAATTAATATCATTTACGCATTTATTAGTAGTCATATTTACTTTGTGAAATCAAACTAGATTTTTTGTATTTTCATTCAATATTTGATTTGAACTGTCTTCTTTCAATTTTACTCGCATTTAGTTTCGTTTAATAACATTAGAAATTGTTTCAAATGCAAAAAAATCTTGAATTTAGTACCCTGTGAAAACCAAAAGGAGAATTCAAAATCAACCTTCACTAGAATTTTTTTTACTGTTCAGCCTGAACGCCTATTTTCTAATATTCACAGTGAAATGATCAAAATGCTAAATCTACATCGTATTCAAAACTACAGACCCTGTTAACATGTATCATTTATCGGGATACATTCCACTAATGGTGAGTTCGTACGCTTTTTGTAAAATTGTAAATTGAGATGAATTTATCTCATGGCGACAGTGGTCGTTAGATGTTCAGTGATACTTAGGGGTCCTGTGGTGCACTGTGAAAGATACTACCAAGAATGCTACACATTGATAATAGGCTACATAATAGCATTAATGTGGGCTATTTATTGAAATTTAGGGATTTCAGTCACCACTCGTATAAGTGAGCTTAAAAAGATGGTACATGGAGACTTCAATGCACTATATAAATTAGTTGGTCACAGTTAAAGATGTGGTGAATATAAAAATATTATAGATTGAAAATAACATGTGGCTACATGATAGTAAGTGGAGACTTCAATAGTCTCTTCAAGTAAAGTAACTGTGTAATGGTAAGTGGTGACTTTAACCGTTCTCACACTTTCGCCTATCTTCTATTTCTTTTGCTTAAAATGATTTAATTTTTGAAGTGTCATTTTAATCTAATTTAGTTAAGCTTTTCTAGATTTTAATGTTTTTTATTTATTTTTATATTTTTCAACTTTGATTTCAAAGAATCAAACAATACGATTACAAATTCATCCAACGTTCAGATACTTCATTTTTCTAGGTTACCGACCTTTGACCCAATGACCTTGACCTTCACTAAATAAGTGACCACATGTGGTGTGTAAATATTTGAGGAATGTTAATTGGACAATGCGTGTAATTTATCCAAAACATTGTGAAAGGTGTGAAGTATACAGGTGTGAACTAGTTGGACATAATGTACAGGGAATTTCCAGTCAAGTCTTGTCGTGAGGCATGTCTTAAGACTTGTACACAACGGGGATGAAACTGCTACCCATGGGTAATGGTTTAGAAGGTATATGTATATCACATAAATTTATATAAAAATAGTGAAAGAAAATAACTTGGGCGAAAGTGATACCTAGGTTCGATTTCAAAACTGTGCTTTTGGGTAAAATCAGTGAAGATATGCAAGTCAGGTTCTAATGAGACCATTCTGCATGATTTGTTTCTGCCAGTTAAGGGTTGGGTGAGTACTGTACACAATTAAAAATCTACAGTTCTTTAAATGACCCGAAACTGTATTTAGAATAGAATAATAACATTTGATAAAAATAGCAAGAAAAGCTGCAATCTCTGTGGGATAATGGAGAGTAGGTAAAACCCTGAAACAAATGGGAGAAACCACTTGAAAAATTGACACGAATTCGTTTTAATCCATCATACGAATCCCAATTGAGGAAACTCACGCAGTTGTGAAATCACCTTTGAGAGTTTAAGTCTATAAGTAAAGAGCTCGAACGATGAGGGTGAAATTACGTGGAAAGATGACATGAGGAGATACGTCGCCATAAGTGATATATTCAATTAGTAACATGAGCAGAGTGCGGGGGCGTTTAAACGGAGGGGGCGACGGTCGGGCTTAAATAACTGATAGCAATGACAAAAAGTTTACACTTAGTAGTAAAAATGCATGCTATGAGGTGGCTTCAGTAGTTATGAAACCCGTAAACATTTCGTTTGTTTCGTCCTAAAATGGGTGTTGGTGCCCCAGCGGTTAAGGACGTTTGTCTCCCAGTCGAAAGATTGTGAGTTTGACTTCCAGTGCAGCCCAGTTCTGGAGTATCGGAGTACTTATTCGTTACCTCTGCATGATGTTGGGGTACCGCGCTCTTGTGACGATATGACAGTGTTTCAAAAGCCATCTCTGGTTGTTGTACATGAATACGGATGACGCTACAATTAACGATACTTTACCTTTCCTTTTATGTCAATCCGAATGACCAACTACCAGAGTGCTGTGTATGCAAAGATAACGCCTAACACACTAATGCTGCAATGGTGATCTGCAATTGTACTTTATATAAGCATCAAGAATGTCTTCTCTTCATAAAGCTGGTATTAATTGGTGTAAACGTGGAACAGTATTACTGTAAGCAAAGGTCTCATCATACCAAGGTGAAAAAGTGGGACTGGTAAGAGAAAGCTAAATTGTAAAAGGCATCTTTTCGGTAATTTGCAAAAATACTAAGCTATATTGCAGAAATATTGAAATATTTCTGAAGATCTAGTCTCGCATGAAGAAGAATTTTACTTTTTTAACATAAAAAGGTTGAATGATGCTTTTAAGTGGAGAGAAATGAAAGATACAAAAAGGCACAGTTACCTCTTCAAATTACATACCTGTGCTATTGAGCCAATAATTTATACCCTTGGCATGACACCTCCTTCCAAAGGGGGTATTAGCTGTACTATTTATGCCATACTAGCGAGGTTATGCAACACGTTATAAATTTGAAAACACGTCAAAAGTAGAAATTGAAATCATAATCATTCTTCAGAAAGAGAAAGGCGTTGACTCTTGATATAGAATCTGGTGATTTTACAAAAAGGATGAGCTGCCTCAGAGACAAACATGTTGAAATTAGGAAGATTCTGATGAATTGGCGAAGTCACAATATGGCGAGACGTTTCAGATGTAAGTGATATGTAGCTTTACCTTGCTATTTTTACCTTGTTAGAAGAGAGGGGGCAGTTTTGATTCAGGGAATTATAAAGGGTACTTTGACATATTCGGAAGAGCCACGCAGAGTTTGAATAGAAACACTAATCCCTTTCAGTCTAGACTGCGTGGCTGGATCTCATGTGCGAATTATATGGTATTCTGTCCTATGTTGATGATATGAAACTTTTATTGTGGTCTTTAAATTGAACAAATTGGGCTTGATTAATTTAATGGTATCTTCAAAATTTGATGCAATTTGTTTTCCAAAAATGTGCTTTTTATACCACAGTTTTGTGCCCTTCTGTTGCTTTGTGAATTATTAGCTTTCTTGTAAATCTCAATTCTAAGTATTAGCTAAATATTAGATATCATCACAAATTAATGTAAAATAAATATACCAAACAGCAAAATTTAAAGGAAATAAAAATTAGGATTACCAACCTTACACTTTTTACGAAAAAAATTGCTACATTTACGGTCATGGTTTCACCGTTAACATTTCATGATAGTTAGGTAGATGAACTGCTATTTCTTCCACGTCTATTAACCCTGAGGCAGAAACGTGCATGTTGTATTATTTAAAGCACAAGGGATTACATCCAAATTCAACCGTTCGCAAATGATGATCCTAAAACGTTAAACAGTACTCATCAAATATCATACACATGGAACAAATTTATCATTGGACGTATAAGTTTCTAATGAAAAAAGTGTGCGCGCACGTGCGTTACAACCTGTAGGGTCATAGGACATACTATAAAACTATGCGCGCACTGTTTTGGAATAAACCCAGTCAAATCACGCGCGAACCTTAGAAACTTATATTTCCAATTATCATTATGAGAGTTTCCATCGAACATTATGTCACACTTTCATGCCTGTAAAAGTGCACACGTTGAAACAAGAAGAGGGGAAAAATAGGAAAAAGGGGAACGAAAACAGGAAAACTTCAAAGCTTTCCCGAAATTGTCATCAACTGTCATAATAATTTAACACAGTTCACTCCACCATTTTTTTGTATTTATTAACATTTTAATCAATTTTAATTTTAAATTATTCCACATGTAAAAAGTGGCAAACAAGTTTGGTTCATTAAACTTTAAACGATATCAACCTTTTTTATTGGGTCGTTAAGAATTGAAGGATTATAAAACCAAATACAAGCAACAGATGTAGCGTGACCCTTTTTGTTGAACACACATAGTAGGAGATATTAAACTATTTGTGGTAGATTATACCTAAATTTTGGGTAGTGTGGCAGATTGTCTGTGAAAGTTCGAAGTAAATTATTTGTTCAAAAATTCCCCAAGATATTTTGGGCTGGAGAGGAATGTAGATTAATGTAGATGAAAGGAGAGAGGATGGGGAAAGGGGGGGGGTGATCACAAGATTGTGAGAAATAAATACAAACACTTAGCACTATTGTTACCATGGCTACTTTAAACCCATTGTGTACTGTAACATGTTAGCTTAGCTAGTTATGAGAGTCACATCCTGGTTTGGCCTCACTTTAGGTATTACCAGTGATACCTGAAGGCCTGAATCGTCCATTCAAAGTGAAACACTGAAATAATGTTGGTCTTTGAAAATTGGAATATTTTATGAATCTATGGATATTTCTGTCTTGGTCAGAAAATTGAAATATATGTGTCAGATTTTCTAGTCAAGGTCATTCGAATGTCATACTCTTTGTAAGGTGAGTGCAACTTCACTTCAATGCATTTTGAAGGCTACAAATTAGTAAACTAAAATAACTATAAATTTGTACAAAGTATATGTGACAGGGATGTAAAAGGATGTAAAAGGAAAGGCTTTATGGCTCTTTAGCACTTTTGCATGCTGAGATTTGGTGACAACCATTGTTCAGAGGTCAAGGTCAAATATAAAAGGATTTTTTATCAAATGTAACATGGATGAAAATATCCAGCTTTCTCAAAATTTGTAGGAAATAAGAAGGTAACATTTCAAAACATTGCAGAAAATAGTGAGGATCAAAGTTCATGTGTTCTAAATGGTAATAATTTTTCAGTTGAACATTCTTTACCTTTGGAAACATTCTTCACCTTCAGGGAACTTTACTGTTTATTTCTTGACAAATCTGGGGCGCACATTGTTTATGTTGACACAGGTGACCTTACTGTTTGTCAACAAGCTGACACATTGTTCACATGAAGTACTTTTAAATGGTTCGAGAGGTGAAGTTACACGTTTTTACGTCAATGGGTACGTGTGAGGATATAAAAATGACAACATTTTGAATCACTGGATTCTACGTGAACACGTAACGCCGCCTAATTCTGGTGAAAGATGATGTCCAAAAAGGGGGCAAGCAGTGTCTCCAAAAATGGACCCTGGTCTTTAAAAAAATAGAAAAAAAGTGATAATTAGTGGACGACGTTATGTTCACAGCTGACGCAGATTCTGGTGATTTCATTTTACATATTTTCTCAGCTTAACACCATATTTGAAAATGTTACCAAAAATCTATCCAATTGTAAGAATATTTGAACAAAGAAAACAGGACTCCTTGCACCTTAATCTCACTATTCCATTATTTCACAGTTCTACAACTGAACCGATGCCAAAGGTTTCTGTTTAATCATGTTTCGACTGAAAACGATTTACAAAACTGTATGGATCGGTCGTTTGGCCGCATGTCTAACGAATGGAGGTAGATTTCATTATTTGTAGAACTAAATTTGTTAACATTAGTTGGAGCTGAGCATGAGTTTGGAAAATTCTGCATGAGTTGTGACCAAATGTCGTCAATTTGTGATCTTTTCTAAAACGGATTTCCTTGTTTTCACGGGCTTAGAATTTTTCAATTTTATGACATAAATCTAGTTATCTAGTTTTATCTAATTATTTTATGGGACCTTGCAATTTCCTCTGACGTAACAAGTGTGACGTCATGTTGCTTCGACGCAAGGAGAACGTTGCTAACATTTGATATCCTTACCGTGACGTGCATCACTTAGTCTAACCAAGTTAAACTCTACAGACAATAAGGACCATGTATTTAACCGTGTTTTTGTAATTACCCTGTGTTGTACGAGGTTTATTTACTGTGACAAACAGACGGCCAGGCCCAATAATGTGGTCAAAACTCTGTGATGGAATTTGCAAAATTCAAGGAGGAAAAAATAAAATAAAATGAACATTTGAGTGAAATGGCTAGTATATAATTATTATTTGAGATAAAGGGTTTGTTCATAAAAACCATTCTAGTTTTAAAATAGATCGGTGTTTTGCATTTTAATCAATTTCTAATAATTGACTGGTTTCTGTTCACTTTGAAATTCGACCCAACTTTAAGAGAGGTGAAAGAGATCACAATGCATTTAATGAGTGAAAAAAACGGTGCAGGTAATTTACCTGAAAAAATCTATTTGGTAATTATTCCCAGGTGTGAAATGGAGGAAAAACGGATCAAAAGTAAAACATAATCCGTGAGACATATTTTCTCATTTTATATTTGGTCTTCTGGCTGCCTCTGGTGTATTTGAAAATTTCATAACGTCCTCGTGCAGATTTTACCGCTCAGTTTGGTTTGAATGTATTTTCTGTCTAAAGTTTTATTTATTCTTTTGATTTACGGAAAAATAAAATATTCTAAATGATTGCAAAGACTGGAATATCTTAAAACCGTTGTTTTCTGGGATTTTTGATAACATTTGAACCAAGAACATAAAATCGGTGTAAAATGTTCCAAGCTTTTATCGTCTCTTGTAGCTGTTGAGTCTGTGTCTGGGAGTGGGTCTGGCCTTCTTGCTTTCTTGGATATTTTTATGTTTACAAAAACTAAAATAAACACTACAACATAGAAGTCGAAATCCTACGTCTGGGAATCATGGGAACTAGTGTAGTTTTAATCCATTTGAGAACTTACACATTTACGATATATTCATTATATGATTATCATAATGATTATATTGTCACTTATTGTAGATCTAAAACTACAAACAACCACTGAAAATTAAGATAAATTTTGAGAGAAAATTCAGTTCCTGTCTTCAATACGGTATCCAAGGACATAACGTTATAACGTACATCATGCTATGATCACATGCACCTCACACTGTTTTGTCTTTGGCATACGATTTAAGCTCATCTCAAAGCTGCCTGTTCAGCCGACAAAAATTGTCTGATGCGAAAGTAAGTTTAGGTGGTACAAAACTCTTTGTATTATTTGGCAGTATTTCGTTACAATTTGACATAGCGAAATACTTACCGCATTGCCAAAAATTTTCCCGAATGAATGCCTGACAAATCTGTCTTCCGGCTGCTGTTCCAGAATTTACTTCTTTAGTTTTAGAGTGAATTTATATTGACACATGTGTACAAGAGATTAAGTGTCTGCGAATGAGCCTATTGTTTATATGTTCCTTTCAACATGACTGTAACAATATTATAAAAGCGACAGAGTGCAGGAAAACAAGGTCAAAGCTTGAAATTTTTGGTTTAAATCCACATTGGGTGTATTGGAGTATTTGCGGAAGGTTAAGTAAGATTCCCAATTTGTTTCACTCATCATTTTGTGTGACTTTTTTTCTTGACGGGTAATGTTGCTAATATAAGATGTCAAGACTTACTCGACAAAAAATGCAAAACAAATAAAGTAAATAAAATTCTTTCATTTTACAATGTGCTTACTAACATGTGCACCATGATCTTCAGAAATCACTTCTGTTAGTGTTATTTAACTTTTTAGCTTTTATCTTTTCTATTTGCAGATACATACACGCATGTTGAGTGTCATATTGGTAACAGAAGCATGAATCGAGACGAGCAGCAGAGACATCTAGTGGCGAACCCAGACTCGCTCCCTCTGATGGAGGATGAGTTCAACACGGAATGCACGCGCAGCAACTTCGTACGTAGCTTTACGCGCAGCAATCACCATGGTTACGAGAACAGTTGCTATGGAGACGATGAGAGTGACTTACGCGGAAGCATGAGAGCCGCGTCGCGCAAATACCAGGAAAGCGTTGCTAGGTTACGCAGCAGCCAACGTGGCGAGAACAGTGGAGTAACCAATAGCAACGTGAGTAGATTTTCATACAGAAGACAAAACTCATCACCAGGAGCAACCTGTCATTCCAACAACCAATGGGAAATCAACTCTGCGATCAGTAATAATTCTGTCACCACGGAAACATCTGGTTACCATAGTACCCGTTCTAATAAAAATCGAGATTATCTTAGCAACAGTAACTTGGTTACGAAGCAAAATGAAAGTCACATGCCTAGGAGTATAACAACACCAAATTTTCACAGCAACAGCTCTCCTAATGACAGTGGTTACTATGGTAACAACACTCCAACAACACAGAGCAGTTGCCATAGAAACGATAACAAATCACGTGTGACGATCAGTAGGAACAGTTGTCAATATGCTGACGTCACTCAACACGTGACCAACAACGTTAGTTTTGGCCACCAGGGGGACACAACGGATGGAGATGGCGCCACTGATGAGGAGGCGGATTTTGTGCACTCAATGTCTCGGAAGTCACCCTTCCGGCGCAGCATGCCGCGTCGTCATAGTTACCACAACCTGAAGAACGCGTACCAGAGTCAAGTCGCGTTCAAACAGAAACAACAGAGACTGCAGGAACTCAACCATCACAACCAAAACATAGAGGTAAGTTTGACCCTTTAGGTGACCTGAAAGTTGACCTACATTTAATCACAAAACTCAGGTATCATGATATTTCTTAAGAATCCTCAAGTCAATTGAAACGGTGCTTCAATTTTCTCTGAATGTAATGAGTTCTTGACCATGACGAATGAATCCCAGTGTCTGTCGTATTATCCAAATCAAGAGCAGCAGTTATCCCACAGATTGTAAAATCGTGTAGGTTGATGCAATGAGTGCATACTTCACTTGGAACTATGCATTCATTTTTTCTGTTATACCGCTGACATTACGTTGACATTACACTTTATTGCAGATAGGCGGATTAGATCGGGGCGGGTTCGCTCGGGGCTCTGGGCGCTCGAGCCTCCGTTCTCGGGCAGGAGAAGACGTGTGCGCCGCCTGCGGGTTCGAGGTCTCTACGGAACACAGGGTCTCCGTCAAGCGCGAAATCTACCACAAAAACTGCTTCAAGTGTACCAGGTAAGTCACAGGTTACAGTTAGACATTACAGCCTTTGCCAGTAAGGTCTTTACACTCGCCTGCTGACAGCCTAGCAGCTGCCACAAAAACTGACATTATGTCATAGGACTGCTTTGCTCCGTGTGTGTCTTTTTGTCTGTCTCTATCCCTCTTATCTGTAGTTCTATCTGTAATTTTGTCGATACATTTTGAATGCGAGAGACAGTTTGGACAATACCTTGTCAATCATGGCTGAGGGTATTCGATATGACATGCTGTTACAGCACTAAATATCTTCACGAGGTGTATTTGCGGCAGATGCCAAGGGGTACCTCAAACGCTTTTAGATAAAATATGTCTGGTTTGTGATGGTATATTTACTGAATGTAGGGATCAGATAAACTAGTAGACTCTGGAGTAAATAATAATTTCACAAGTTGGTACTCAGCCAGAGATCGTGCTCATCTGTGAGTATCACATGTCTAATGGATCAGAAACACTCATGTACAGAGGTATAATAAGAAACTCTTGAGTTTATTGTTACTAGTAGCGGATTCAGAGTTATAAAACTTATTTTGCGAAAAAAATCCGCGGAAACCGCATTGAAAAGAAGAAAGAAAGAAAGTCATCAGGGCCCCTGAACAAATAACTGGATCTGCTTCTTTTTGTTAAGGCACAGGGAAAAAGTGTAACTTGACTTCGTTAATAAGAAGCTGTTGTGTTTATTATTCCGGAGCTGAGTATTAATGTTTGTTTGATGTAGATCGGTTGTTGTTTTTTCTGGTTAATGGATCGAGCGAATCAAACACTCCGCGGGATGTTTAACCACAACGTGAGATATCAGACATAACCTGCGATCTGTTGTGATTGTACTGTAAGATCCAGAAGACGTTTGTAGGGAAATACTACATGTGTACATACTTGAATATCACACACACACGCACGCACGCACGCACACACACGCTCGCACGCACGCAAATTGGTGTGCTAACACTACAGCCCCCATTTCACACACACCCACATGGTTTTTCGTCTCCCAGTCATGCAGTCCTGTTGATACTGAGATGTAAAATTGGCACCCGGCAAAATGTGCAGAGGGCATGTTTGTTACGCAGTCTTGCTTGCTTTTTAGAAAACAAGTCCGTCATCCAAGACGTGGTGAGCTATCCTGCCAGGGATTAAAGCTGTCAACATCTCCAAAAATTCGTAAACTACTTGATTAGCAAATGAAAGTTTCTGTTCTATTTGCTAAAATATCTATTGGAAGAGAGCACAGAAACCCACAAATCCCGTTTGTAAAACAGAGGTACCATTAAGTTATCTGAGTAATTGCTTTCGCAAAGAATAGGAATCCCTGATGAACCAGAAGGTGCAGCACAGTCATTGAGGGTGGAGCCCTTCGTTCTAGTAATGTTTAGATAACACGGCTGTCTTATCACGGAAAGCTACTCATCAGTTATTCTTGTTTATGTTGTTGTTTACTTATAACAGCTTGAGAGTGTAAACAAAGGGTAAACGGGGAAATACTTTACAATAGCATGCAAGATTGAAATATGCGTGTATTTTTTCGTCACAATGTGCACAGAGAGTTAAATTATCTGTGACGTTCTGTCAAAGTTGAAATGAGCAATCAAGTTTTCATTCAATTTAAAACGTAACGCCACCATGACGTGGCGTAGAATTGCGAGATTTTACAATCATAGTAGAGTAGGCCTATCTAATCGAAAAAATTTTCGAGATGTTTCGAATGGGAAAATTAGTTGAAATACACGCGGCTCAAATGGTGGCCGTATTACTCGTTTTAATAATTGGAAGATTTTAACGAAGTAGACAGTGCGTGTTCAGCAAACAAACAGGCCTACTATGTCTTCACCCTTCGTTATTTTCTCATCTATAATTGCAAATTCACAATAGGTGATTGTTCCAACTTCATTAAGATGAAGTTGATTGTTAAGAAGGCCTGATAAGAACTTCTGCTTGTTTCTGTCTACTAAGCTATTCATTTGGCTACAAGAACCGAAGCTGTCTGAGCGAAACTGTCTGAGTGAGTTGTCTATCAGACAAGGCACACTTCACTCAACAGGCTTGTGTAAGATTAGATATATCAGGTATTTCTCTTGGCAGTGATACATTTCTCCTTCAAGATAAACCTGAGGAATTATACAATGGGAGATTTAAATTAACAAATACAACCTTCCTGCTGCTTACAAATGAAATGGATTCCCAGCATGTATGGTTATGTTGTTACCGAATGACGTCATAATTCTCGTGGTGCCGAGAAATGATGTAGAGAGCTGAACCATTTCGTGCCCAGCATATTCATGTCAATTTGGTAGGCAATGACATCACGTCATAGCAAGAAATCATCTTGAAGTCTTGATGACCTAGATAACTCTTATACGCTATTAATACGTAATTGCTTTGTGACAATAATTTACGTTAATTTGACCAATATAGTCAGACATTTTCTATTCGAGGTATTACTTTGTCTACGAAATATCAGCAACACGATGGAAAAACAAAGTAATAGATCAGGACATGTAGATACTGGAGGTGTGTCAGTCTTATCATCTCTCACTACTGTCGGCAAACAGACACAAAAAAGGTTACCAATAACAAGAAAACAAATCATTGTTTTAGAAAGGTCAAGATCATTGAAGGACTTTGTCATTAATGTGAGGTCAAGGTCATAAGAAGTGAATTTAATTCACGCATTGATCACAGGAAATAGGATATCAGTGGCAGTGTCAAAATCTACCGTACTCAAATAAAGTTCAAGGTCAATAAGAAATAGTCCACTTATATTACTGGAAAGGCAAGATTACTGGTCACATTGACCTAGTTTTATGGATTTAAAATGTGGACTTCATTATCAGTTGTTCAATCAGTATCTGTACATGTCGTGAACTCACTAAAATGTCGTCGTGACATTTGATCCACTTGTTTTAAAGACCAAACCAGTTATCCAGATAAAATACGCGTAGAAGATCAGAATTGTCCGACTTTCTGTTCCAGAATTAAACAGTAAACACGTCAGTCAAAGTCTCCACTAAGAAGCCTTAAAACCACCCAAGTTGTCTCATTATCAAAATTGAAAGCTAAAATAATTCACAAATGTGGAGGTTTTCGTTTTAATGCCGAGAGGCATCTCACTTTACTAATTAGCATTCGAGCCGGTCTTGCTGGAACTATTTTCACCTTGATGCGATGAGGCTGCAACTTGCTGAAACACTACCTAAAGCCTTATTTGATGCTGCTCTCTTGTCTATGCATAGTTTCAAAATAAAGTTCATGCACAACTTACTTACTTAGAGCGTTATGATTTGCAAAAAAAGGTAAGCGTCTCTGGTGGGACTCGAACCCACAACCTCCGGATTAGAAGTCCGACGCGCTATCCATTGCGCCACAGAGACTGCTGAGATGCTTTGCCGGAACCAATTTTTCACCTTAGTTCTACGAGGCTGTAACTTGCTTAAACCCTTCAGTACAAAGTTTATGCACACGAAAAGTTTCTTACTTACTTGAAACGTTATGCTTTACACAAAAAAATGCCCTGCGACTATACTTGAGCAATGAACAGAATTTGTTTTAATTGATCACCTTTCTATTCAACAAAACATTGGAAACTATTTAAGAAACTTTAATTCAACTATACAGTCTTATTTTAATTGGTGCATTATTCTATTTTCCTGCAATGTCACGCGGTACATTGGCTCCATAAGGTTTGTAATCCCTGAGTAATTGACACTGTGACAGATCTTACGGTCATAAGCCTTCTTCTTTAAAAGGTCAAACTCTTGTTTTAATTCCAAAATAATCGCGTTGTCCTGTTTTTATTTTATTTGCCCGTGAGTTCCGAATTAATGTCACAAAAACTCATGACATATCTCTACCTGGATTCTCGATGCTTGTTCATGATCCAAACTACAAAAATGTTCTCTTAACTTGCGATAGCCTTTCTGAGTTCACGCGTTGTAAAAATTTCTCTAAATAGGATTGTGATGGACAGTGACGGATTATATCACCTGATTGAATAGCAAGTTATTAATGGGCACCTCTCAGTCATAACATCTCGTCCGTTACTGCATGTATTGGTTTGTTGCTGTGAAATCTATCATTTACGACTACCCATTGGAACCACTGTATTTGGTCGTAATCAAGGTTCATTCGTAGTTTCGGTTCCCTAACATCTGGTCACAAATATTTGGTCCCTAATATCTGGTCTCAAAACACGGTGGTCGTTATGATGGGTGTTATTGTACCTTTACCATACACTTTATTTGGCCCCATGTTGTAACCTCCAAGAGACACATAGAAGCGTATATCTTGGAGCGCCTGCTACAAATACTTTTCGTTATGATATCAAGTTCGTCCTTTAGATTTCCTTTTAAATTCATGACTCATGTTTTAATCAAGAGACGAAATTTATAGTTTTAGAATGAATTGAAATTACTTGTTGGTAATTGGAGAAAAGTTTATTCTTTTAGTAATTTCATCAGACTGATGATTTCGTTTGACATTTCTTGTCAGCATATTTTGAACAATGACGGATAACTATAATGATATAAAAATGCGTAATATTGTGATATGTTTACCAAGAAGCTATTATCAGTAATTTTTATGGTATTTCGGCCATGATTGACTTCCTGCATGTGTGTAGAATTACCATTTAATTATTCTGCCAATAATTGTATTTTATGAGCACTTTTGTTCGCGAAATTCCATCCACGAAACAGGACATTGTTAATGACCAACAAATTCACTGTCTGTAAATCACTTTATCTGTGTGTCGTTTGTCCGTCCATCTCTCAGTGTGTGTGTGTGTGTGTGTGTGTGTGTGTGTGTGTGTGTGTGTGTGTCTGTCTGTCTGTCTGTCTGTCTATCTGTCTGTCTGTCTGTGTGTTTGACTAGCTTTGCTTCATGTGTTTTTCCACCGGTTATTTCAAGTTGATGGCACAAAATACAAAGCAGCACAACACATTATATTCACACATTTGTTCAAAAGCCAAACATTAAGATTTCCTTCTTAACCTGAATGATGAGAATTGGGTCACGGGTGGATTTCTGTGGTGAGAACGAATGCCGAATATTTATTTGAGTTGGCGTTTTCGTTTATTTCTGCTCGTGTCGCAGTTTACTATTAGTTTCACATAAAACACATGTTCAGATGCGGCGCCTTTGGTGTAAATATATATGTACTCAAAACACAGTAGCGTACCCACAGAGATTGGTCATACGCCTGTAAGTAAAAAGACAGGCATACTGAAAGACAAACGAATACAGTTTTACACACGAAGTCCTATTTGTGGTATCTTTGTCCAATTTTCTTCTTGCTATCTCCCTCACTCCCTTTTTGGCTCATTTGGCATATATGCCAAAGAGCCTATAGAATCATGAAGTGTCCATCGTCCGTCGTCATCGTTGTCATTGTCATTGTCATTGTTGTCATCGGTGCACAGTCACCCTGAGTACACTATTGATCATAGAGACTTCATATTTTACACATATATGCACCTATGTTCTATCTCAAAGTCTAGCAAAAGTCATGTTGCTGTGACCATTATTCTGAAATTGGTAGCCATATTTGTATTTTTCTTTGAACCTTATTCCTTGACACACAGTTAAAGATAGAGACTTTATGTTTTACAGGCATATGCATCTACATACCTTCTTTATTTCCTGTAAAAATTATAGTGATGCCACTTATATTTCTAGTTTGGCAGCCATATTTGTGCTTTTTTCATTGATCACATTGGAAATTTGATCCTAGACATATCCTTGAGATATCCTTGTGATATTGTGATCTAAATTGTCTAAGTATTTTGATAATGCCAAATGAGCTCAGGTCCATCTGGACCTATTTTTTCAAACATGGCATGGGAGGAAACTTGTGTGGTTACTGTGGTATCAATATCAATGCGAAATTTACACGCTCTGCTGTTTTTCTTGTAAAAAAACACAGCGTAAATCTCCATTGTTCCAAAAATATTTCAAATCCTTGGATGCCAGGCGTAGAATGGGTGCACAGCTTTGACAAAAGTGCTTACACTGCCAGCAATTCAGTTTTAAATGTACTTCCCCAAAAAGCTTGTGTCGCCAGTTAGATACTCAGTCTCAGCTTCTGAAGCATTGATAACAATAGCATCTGCTTCGAGGTTCTGCATGCACTACAATTTAACATTTGTTTACGATAACTCGAATACCGGACCAGTGGAGACATTGTACAGCATTTGCTTGTTTCACTCTTCACTGAATTACTTACATGGAATTTTTGCGGATCTACAGCAGTTTTCACAGTTCGACAGCATTTGGTACATTATGAATAGCTGGAAAACTGGTATTGATGTAGCTTTTGTTCCTGCACTAAATAGGCTAGTTTCTCAGCATTTAAGTTGTTGCTTTGTTACTGTTAGGCCTAACTGGATTTGTTGCAGTTCAGCATTTGTTTGGTTGCAGTAGTTGGATAATGGCGATGTTGCTCCATGAGGGCTGTACAGGAGTACATGAAGTTACTTGTGGAACAATGTTCGTGCAGGATTAACAGTTAAACTTGTTTGTAAATGTCATTCTTATGTCTCAGTGTCTGTCAATCCGTGAAGGGATTATTTTAAGTTAGAGATGCAGTGAAAGTGTCATGTCCTTGTTCTGTGGAAATTACTTTCAGTTAGATTTGAAGGGCAAGTGAGTGTTTGAGAGGATTTCAATGTGTTCCGAAAAGATTGGGTAGATTTTAGACTGAGGAAACAACCTGAAGCTTCATCTAGGAAAATCCGCATCTTTAGTTGCTAACATTGCATATTGCCATAATGTTTCTATGTTGTGAGTACCATTATTAGGTAAGCTGGGATCAACTTTGAGCCGCTGGAACTCTAACTCCAAGTCAGTGTATTATCACACATTATGATTATGTCACTGTATGGAGTGATATGTAATGGACACTATGTAAGAGGGTAAATACAAGTAGTGTGTGACAGACCTACATAAAGGAGCTTCATATAGTGTGTCTAGAATGTAGTGTGCAAAATATCACCGAACTATCTGTCTGGAATTGTGTGCAATAATTGCAATTATCAGAGGATTTTGTCTCAAGTGTTCTTTTTTCCTGCAAAGTGTTGTTTACTGAATAGACGGAAAATGTAAGTGACGTCTTGTTGTGAAAAATCTACGTCAATTTGCTTGGTTCATGTTGGTTACAGAAGAACCAAAAAGAGAATGTACGCATCACTTAAATGCCTCTTCAGGCAACAAAATAGTGTCTGGATAATACGTTGGATTTACGATTTCTTTCTTGATCAACAGATTTAGAATTATTGACTCTCTATGAAAGGTATGAAATTGGATAGTTTCCATTTGAAATGTACAAATTAATTGAATCAGTGTGAAAGGAAATGATTGTTAGAGCTAATGATGCCCAGTGAAGTGAAATTTGATGCTGTATGATTAGTGATAGAAATTCGGTTCTTGGCTCTAAGAAATGAATTTGATTGATTTGAGCTATATTTAGGAAATCCATCACCAGTTAGTTATCTATGAGAGGAAAATAACAACTATTTATCAAGTTCCATTTGAATTTTCAGGTAAAATTTACAATATTTTTATTTATTTGCCGGTTGCAACATTACATTGAATGTGTAGTATCAACGTGTATAGACCATGTTGCCTGTTGGAGCAAGTTAAAATTTAATCTGAAATATTAGTTTCGTTTTATTAGCTCTAGCTTGCCAAGAAATTCACTGGAAATAAGAAATTTTTTTTTTAGTTTAGGTGTGTTCTTCATCTGGATTTTTTTTACAGGTGTGGAAGTTTAATACAGTAACAACAGGGGGCTGAATTTTTCCATTACTTCGACGCACTGCTTACTGCAGAGTGAGAGGGAACTCCTGCAGGTTTCAGTAAATGAAGAAAAAACAATGATGTGAAATTGGAAAAAAAGAGTAGGTAGTCAGATAAAGTAAAATTTGATCCCAGTTACTGGAATGGCTGTTTTTCTTGCATTGTAAATGTAATTTGGAATGAGGCTGATGTAGAGAGAGATTAGACTGGCACTTTTCTGTGCGAGATGCAAACGTGCATGTCACACTTCAAGGTTGAGAAAGTTCCCTACCAGGGATTAAAGTTACAAACTTTCGTATGCATCACAAGGCTAATACGTTTTCTTTGGAGTAAATTATCAAATGAATAAAATGTCTAGATCTTTGCTCCTTTTTGTACACGCAATGTGTATGAAACATGTGTAATGTTTCGTAAATATTTTACCGCTGAGTGTTGAGTGGTAAGAAGCAGGGTCACTAATCACAGCACTGAGATAAACTTATAAATGATATTGTTGTGTTGAGTCTGAAGATCGAGCTGTTCCGTTGTCTTATCTCAAGCTGCACTGTACGGACTGTTTACTGCAAAAAGAGGTACTATACTTAGAGTTACAGTTAGAGTTGTTGACCGTCATGCCTATTGGCAATGAGGGTCTATGTATTCAAGGGAAACTAGATTTGTGTTCCTGGCAGCCATTGCTGAAAAGTTGACCAGGACCACACCCACACCCCGACCCCCACTGGGGAAAATGCATTCTGGGCCTTTCAGACAATTCTGTAAAAAAGTTGACTTGGACCCCCCCCCCCCCTCCCCCCCAGACTGGGGAAAATGCATTTCTGGGCATTTCAGACGATTCTGTGAAAAGGTTGACCAGGACCCCCCATCACCACCCCACCCACCCACCCCCACCTGAACTAGAGAAAATGCATTTCTGGACCTTTCAGCCAATTCTGCGAAAAAGTTGAACAGGACCCCCCCTCCTCCCGCCCACCTGAACTGGGGAAAATGCATGTCTGGGCATTTCAGACAATTCTGTAAAAAGTCAGACTAAATATGGCATTAGGGTCTGTGCACTACTGACAGGTCATCCCTCGTTTGATCTTAAGCTGCATAGTTTAGGCCATTATTGCTTCTAGAGGGATTGTATTTAAGATTGCAGTTAGATTCGTTAGGTACAATAACAGTTAGAGGAACCTTATCTTAAGCTGCACTGTACGGGCTGTTTAATATAGAGAGTGATTACCGGTATAATTATTTAGAGTTGATTTTTGAAACATCTTTTTTCCCGCAAGAGTGGAATTCAATTACAAACAGTTGTTTCCAGTTTAAGTTGGTTGTTGTTCAGATAAAACTGGAGCATTGTTTTCCCTGTCCATGTATTTTTCTCAACTAGACCAGTCTTGCAACTATGAAAGAATATGATTCAAACTCTAACGCTGCAGAAGTTGATCCTTCCTACAGAAAGTATTGAGGTTGCCAAGTCCTGTAGGTTTCTGTAGCTTCAGGAAGAAGGAGAAGATAATTCTCACTGATATAAGAGTTTTGTTTTAGAACTAATTACTGCAGAGAAAGTTTGAGCAATTAAGAGAAAGTCTGAGCACTTTACTGGGGTTTTTTTTTGTATTATAATGAATGCAGCAGGAATGTACGCTACAAGCAAGTCTGGCAAATAGTCTGTATTATGAACTTAGAAATGGGAGCATTAAGTTTTTTACATCTAAATATTGTGCTGTAGAATTGTAATGAACGTAGCTGGAATTTAGCAGCTTAGCAAGATAACGTTCATTTGAACGTAGCAGGATATATTGCAGATTTGTATGCAACAACAGCCGCAGTAAGAAGTGGAACATATATCTCTGATTAATAGCGAGCTTACGTAGCACGTTTTTACGTTCACTTGCAAGTATTTTTGGGTATAATTTTAACGTAGCGTCCAGGACCCACGCAGATTCCACGTCAACAACTAACGTAACTACGGCGGCGACGACATTACGTTTGTTTTTATTTAGAATCTGATGATTTCAAGCATTTGGGACGTCCAAGGTGCGCAGAAACGGGTAACTTAAACTCGCTATTGACATACAATAGTCTCAGTAAGAACAAAAAGTTGTGGATAATACAGGAACTATTCAATACGCATCCCTTGAGAATTCTGTGAATACCAAGAAAGGAATATAAAACTTATTGTAGGAGAACATTTGTACTAAATAGTGATAACATTTAATGGACCCAAGGTGAACTCAACAAAATCAACCAAACGTCGCGTCAGAAAAGTTACGTTCTCTCACACTTTAAGAAACGTTATAATTCTGTGACGTTACATTACATCAAAAAATTTACGTCACAATGAGTGGTGGGTACCATTTGTTGGAAGTCTCGTCTGTGAGCGTAACGGAGGAAAACCAGGAAGTGACGTCACAATGCATACCCACAGACCTACCCAAGATAAAGATGCCATCCTCACCTAGACACCACAAGAAATACACTCTAGAACACTGGCAGGATACCAGGTAAGTGTTGCTATGGTTACCTGGACCATTACTGTTACAGTCATTCTGGTTTATTGCGTCACTGTGGTTACATGTTACTATAGTTACATGTGCAACTATGGTTGCTTGGACTGTTACTATGGTGACATGTTGCTGTAGTCACAAAGACTATTTCTTTGGCTACATGCATCAGTTGCATGCAACAGTGTAACACTTGTCAGCTTAGAAAACTACTGATGCATAATGAATTGTATAAATAAACTGTGCGTGCATGTTTGTGTGCGTGCGTACTGTGCGTGTACTTACTCGCGTATGTGCTAATGTGAGTGGAAGTTACATTTGGAGAACAGTTGGAGACATTATGACACATTGTAAACATGAGATGTCACCACTTTCGGCAGCAAACAAGTGCATGAAGCCATGTACAATTACTTTCCCGAACTCTTCTGCTTCATATTCGATAAATTGAAAAGAAAGCTTTAACCAAGAATAGACACGATTTAAAGTAAATTAATGTAAATGGATTTTTTAACTTAAGAAAAAAGTAGAATATTCATGTGAACTGCATTTTACGAGAGACAATGTTTAACTTTCAAACTTTCTTTATGAGAATTACAAAACAAATTGAATTTCAGACAAGCTGAGAAAGTGTCCTCGGGAGAAGAATTTCAATCTTTTAGAAGATGTTTTAATTAAACTGAATTAAGACAATTAAATCAAGAAGAAAAGGAGCGCCCCTCGGGGCAGATGCCTTACACACTGATACCACAAAGAACGCATCAGCTAATTAAACCGAATTACTTTGTGAGTTACTCATACGATATCATTTCCCTTGGAGCGTTTTTCTTTTGAAAAATTACATTTTTGAAATCTTTAAATAAGGTCTTTGCTTTATTAACTAGGTAAAAATTTATAATTCCACAATTGTATTTCAAAAGTACAGGAATGAGTAGCAAATTATGAGATGAACGTTCTTCAATCTCCTACATTGTATTGAACCACAGGGTAACTGCGATGTAACTCAGCTCCAGGCTTTACGTGTAAATGTATTTTATCTTAAAGAAATTATTAAACTGAAATGACCAGATTCTACCTCAATAAGCAAGCTGACGTCAAATCTGTCGAATTTAGAGGTGGATTTTGTGATTTCATCAAAGACACTCTTTGCCTTCTCCAATGCTAAACTGACCCATGAGGTCACTATGGTTTAACCTGTGTTCCGCATTTAGCTCCAGACCCCAAGGGAAATGTTTGTATTGCGCCTTGCTGAGGTACAACATGTTTCTTTGAAGGTGAGAGTTTGGTTCAATAGATTTGCATGTTCAAACACAGTTCTACAGAAAGATTTAATAGTAACCTCCAGCACAGCTCCAGGGTGTACTATGTAAGATAATAATGCCCTCCAGATTAGCTACAGGATGCAACAACAAATAATTTCAGATTTTGCATTTCAGCTTGTAAATTTTATAAAAAAAAATCAGACACATTTAATCAAAGTTCTCATTGAAGGTAGTAACATTTAGTTGTGTCAAGAATGTTTTGCAACCTTAGCAGTGAACTCACCAAATAATGTTATGTACGTTTCTAAAAGAGGGTCACAGTCCTACAGCAGGAACAAGGTCTAGGAATCGAACCCAGGTTGTGTGTACAATTTCACATCACGCTAGCACTTCACTTTTCTAAAGTAGGGCTATCATCGTATACTGACGAGGTGGAAACTTCGCAGACATCTCACACAGTGCCAAAGAAAGTCAGGTATATCTTCTCTACTGCTGGTACCAATTTTACACCTTAACAATGCATGATTTTTGTGTCCATCACAAACTGGATCCAAGGATCGAACCCGTCCTACCCATCTTGAATAGAAAGTCAAGAGTCTTCGTCATCTTAACCTTAAGATATGAATCAGTATCTAATATTTATTTCTTCAGCCTCTTTACCCTCTTACTCGTGCTTCGCAATGAGGGTCTATGTATTGGACGAAATCTACATTTGTGTTCTGGGCTGCCATTGCAAAAAATTGACCAGGACCCCCCCTCCCCCCGGGACTGGGGAAAATGCATTTTCAGCAGATTTGGACTCAGTGTCAAAAGTTAGGAAAAAGTTGACGAGGACCCCAGTCGGGGGAGGCATGAGGGTCAGTGCTCCATATCTGGACACCTCGTTTGAAGTTGCTTCTGGAGGAGTTTATACGTGCTACTATTTCACTTGTGGGTGGACACAGGGATCTTGAGACTAGATTCTTCTTTTCGAAGCTGAAAAAATTAGTGTTAATGCACACCGTTTAACTTTATCACTGGCAGGGAACTCGCACAGCTTTGACGAAGTTCATTACCACCTGACGATTCAATTAAATTTTACTGTCATAGAAATCCCCAACCACTCCCAAATTTGCACCTCAGCAGCTTTTTTATTATGTTTCAAATGCTAGAGGAGACAACCCAGACGTTACATTAGTCTTCGCTCTGATAATGAACGAGAACAAGCTGTGGTTCATAAGATGCATTCGTTACCTCTGCTTTCCTGCCTTTTTTGTCGGTACTAATTTTACACCTTGATTGGACAGAAACTGAGAGCTGTCTAAATACATGTAAATAACAGTGCATGGGTGCGGTACAAGTTATTACTCTGTCAAACATACACAAAACATCGAGTTAAGGTAAATTGAACATATAAAATATCAAGAGAATTACCAGATTTTAAGTTAGCGTGATGACACCTCCAACACGTTGGATTCTGCTGAAGTGGAATCTGGTGATTTATATTCGAAATCTTTTGAACCAATCAAAATTTTTATCTATTCAGAGTGTTGTTATGACGAATTAAATTTTAATTTGGTTCGATTTAAGGTTTTAATCTTAGATTTATTGACCACGTGTGAAGTAGCTGCGGCACATCAAAGAAAACTAGACGAGTTGAAACGAATTGTCGTATTTTACGTGTGGAAAATAGAATAACAAATAGACAGACATAGTAAAATAGCATTGAGGGGAATGTACAAAATTGAGAGCGTGAGTTAAGGTATGAGTTTCACTTCTGAAAATGGTGGTATTGGTTTAGTGGCGAAAGTTTTAATGTTTTTACCAGTTGCACGTAATAGCTCACATTTTAACTTGTATTCGTATTGATGCTTGTACATAGCAGACAACCCGGTAAATCATAACCTAGGCAGACCAATGTGTAAAATTGGCACCAGTCCTATTTGGGAGGACAGAAGTGTGCTGACCATAAATAGCTACCATGGATCTCATTGCCATGAGGTGGACTTGAAGGATAATCACACCAAGGTTGGGTGAGTTCCTAAGTGGGTTCCTTGCTGCAATGTTAAAATTCATAAACCGCAGTTGATCTAAGACAGCGTGATAAATGCAGTGTGAACTAACTCGAACCTAAATTTGAATTTATTGCATATTTCTTGTAAGGGATCATCCTTTAAGCTAACACCTACACTCGCACTCATAAAATTCTCCCACACGGCTTGAAGTGAGGGAGCATACTTTGTTACGCTTTGTTGGCTTTGAAATAGAAATCTTCCCTCCCTCTATCCCCGTGTGTTGACTAGGCAATACGATGACAGGCCAGGACAGCAAATACACAGATCTCATACAGTACAAAATTACATGCAAATTGCCTGTAGATGGTACAAGTGGATACACATATAGTCTTTCTCTGTATTTTAACCTAGGGCTACAAATGTATTTATGCATATTGTATTTTTGTATCACAAGGAAAAGAAGCCAATTGCTTGGAATTGGAAGAAAGGTTTTAAGTTGCACGTTTTATGTGGGAGAAATAAACGTCAATTTGCGTCAAATGCGTCCAATTGCGTCCAACCAGAATCTACGTAGCGTGACGTCAAATTGGAAATAATTTAATGTAACATCTCAGGACAAGGATGCTTGCTGTGTTTTGCTTATTTCATGAAAATTCAAAATTAAAAGAGAATCACCAGATTCTACATCAGTGGCAAACATGACGTCAATTTCCTCAGTGGATTGAAATATGGCGTCAGTCTTATCCTAATGTAGGATTAAGAATTTTACTGATGTGATGTTTTAAATTCAAAATAAAAAGATTCTTACAGAAATGTGAATGCATTGAGGAATGTAAACACACTTGATAAGGATTTGATAACTGTTGAAGATTTTTACAGGAGTTTGTATGAGAACGAAATGTGGTAAGTAGCTAAGCTCGGGTGTGCGGTTAGCTGGCTACCCGTGCTGGCTGCTTCCTTCTTAGTGTGTATTGC
>JBCAUI010295521.1:0-15600 GCA_038406195.1 Haplosyllis anthogorgicola
AAAGATTGAAATTTATTTGGACAAACAAAATACATGTTGTCTGTTGAAGTTCTCAATCTAAAACTGAATTTGAATTTTGTTGTTTGTAACAGCTTGGGGAATGCTTGTGTCTAATTGACTGATAGGCTAACAGCTTCCTGCAGATGTGTGCACAAGCATACTGCAGCCACTATTACCAGGCTTAATCTGTTGTAAGCCCAGATGTAATACAACTTTTAGACGCAAGTGTCAGAACTTTTATGGCATTTTTCCATTCCGAGAAATTCCACATAAATTTTAGTGCACTATCTGAAAATTAAGTCATCAGACTATTTCTAAATAGACATAACAAGCTAAAGATAAAACATTTGTCACCGGAGACAGCCGAAAATATTTATGATGTCCCTCAAATTTAAAAAAAATCTAGTTAAAAAATTTTCATTTTGCAATGAAATTCAATAAAGTGATTAGTGTAATATTTCAATATTTGAGTTGAAATGAAAAGTTACCACTAAATTTTATCTGTTGCCATAGTTATTTTTTCTTTATTTTATTTACGTTGAAATCTTATACCAACTCAGAGATCCAAAGCTTTGAGCTTTGAAGCAGACTAACAATCTAAAAACCAGTAGAGAACGAAATGAAGGCGTTAGTTTGTGACTAAAATGATGTGATGGTGTGCTGAACTGCAATACCAAAATATAGGACATATTTTGTCGCTCCACAACTATGGTAGCGCCTGACTGGAAATAACATGATGTGTTGCATACCTCGTTTCTTACTGATTAGTTGTGATGGCACTGAATTTCTCAGAACAAAATTTGATACTTTCGTCTGAAAGTCTAAGTCGGAGATTTCCGTCTAAACTACATCCATGTTTAATGCTCAGATTCAGCATAATATCGGAATAATTGATGACTCCCCTTTTTATTGTCACAGGTAGTACACAATAGTATTGAACCGCATATTGTTTCGCTACCCTGATTGTGCACAGGGAACTACTTTGGACATATGTATGTTCAACCAAACCGTACACCGCTGAACGAACTTAACAATAAGTTTATGGATGGTGTACAGAAATTAATATGCACTGCTACGCTGTTATTATGCACAGTGGTACACAACTTGTACTTTCGGCATTTTTCATCCTCTAAACGAAGAGGCATGAAAAAATATTTACATGCATTTCACACAAGATATTTACATATCATATCAGGAGATTCTGTACTAGTTGGTGGACTAACTTAAATCTCATGGGGCCAGGATTTTGATTATCGCAGCTGTGGTAATAGTCTAACTTCCTTAGTTGGAGGACCACTGTCCGCTTGCAAATAGATAATTTAATACGCAAGGGAGTTGTCTCTGTTGTCATTAGAAATGTGAAAAGGGATGCAATTGGGATGCAATAACCAACTCGAGCTCACAGCACTGAAACAAAACCCGTAGTCTATAACTACGACCACAAAGGAACTAAGGCCAGACCAGACATTTACAGACAGACATTTACAGACAGATACACTGAAAACATTACCTTCATTCACACATGGCGCCAGAACAGCCTTATCTATTTTTGACTCACGATAAGGAACGATCGTACTTTCTCCTACTTTGGTTGTGTTTACTTAATATCGTTCGAGGTGGGATATATTTAGCGGGGAAGGTTATAACAAACAATGATCCATCGTAACTAATGACATAATCGGCATTACTCGTTTGGAAGAGGGGTTATATTTTTCTTCACTTGTTAGCGGGAGAAACGAATAGTTCTGTGAGAAAACAATACAATTTTGAACTGCCCTTATACATTTAAAATTGTGTTAAGAGAGCAATATGTCGCTTTATTCTATAACGGGGTCTAACACTCCTGCCTGATTGGACAGTTTAGAGTACACGCACGTGTTAAATTCCAGGCTTGTCAAAAAGTAGGTCTGAAAAGTGAGTCTTATCCCAGGCTTACTTCTTGGCTTACTTTTGGGGTATAGAATAAAAAAACATTACTCACTGATAAAGTCAGTAAGTCTGGGATCGACACCCCTTGCTGGACTCCAGGCTTACCTCGCCTGTGGCTCACTAAGACTGGAGTCCAGCTCGGGTGCCAATCCTAGACTTAACTCCTTATCAGTGTGTAATTTATAGAATTGTTTTGAAATCACATAAATTAGTGAAAAATTAGATTCTGTAATTTTAGGTTTCATTCCTGTACACTGAACAGAAAATACCCTGATGAGTATTGAACCATCCAATCGGACACATGTATATAGATACATAATAAAGACAAATGTAATTGTGCAACGTCTCTTTGGCATAAAATTTATTATCCCATTATTTATATCGTCGTACCCATAAAACAACTCTAGGGATTATAATAAATAACAAAAGAGGTATTTTGTAATATCACAGTTTAACAGCCTTTAAAACATTAGTGCGTTAAACATAAAATATTTTGTAAGTCATGTTTCTTTTTATTTTTACTTAAGAGTAATTAACATGACATTAATGTGATATTACTTATGTAATTACTGCTTTCAGCGTAATGTTGTGTAAATGTGTTCTGTATCACAGAAACCTTTACTTACACCGGTAATTTGGTGTAAATATGGTTACTAAACACTTCAGCAACGATGTGTAAGCGGACAGTATGCTCTCATCACCTCTTTAGAACTACGAAAGTATTATTCAAATTGCTTACAGTTGCAACTTTTTACCTTTCCTCGGCCATTTTATTTTTACAATTTTCTCATTTTGTTTATTTAAGCTCTAAATACTTATACAATATTTATGAGATTACCATAAATTCCGGGGGAACTGTTATGAACAACAACATTTACATTTGCAACAAAAACTCAACAGCCCCATACACTGAGCTCCACACGTCACGTTCACCTCTGTCGGGGGTCTCTGTGAACGGGCAAAGTTTATAAACACTTGTTCTAGCGTGGTTTGACTAACAGAATAATCCTCTATGTGATATTGTTTCTTGGCTCTTTCTAATGTACCGAATAATTTAGCCCACGTCAGTGTGCTATCCCTGAGTTGATAGTGAACATAACCCTGATGAAGATCCCTTAGTGAGGCTCCCTGAAAAGTTTCTTCGACCCAAGCCATAACGTTTTCCGTCCTTTCTTCTATTTCTGCTTCTGTTACCCCTTGTATCTGATAAAAACATGAAAGAGTAATATTTAGTTCACGCAATTTAATTCAATTTTACAAGATATCAAACAGTGAAAGAATTAAATTCCTCTGGGTTTCATTTGTTATTGTACTATTATAAAATCTTTTGGTAAAAGTAAGCTTATAAAGTTACCTTAGCTAACAATGTATATCCTTCACCAAACTTGTTTTTCAGATGTTGTGGACTACCCAAACACTTGAATTGGCCATTGACCATAATTCCTATCCTAGTACAGAGAGCTTCACATTCCTCCATGCTAAAATTTACATGATGTTTTAAATGTTTCATTAAATGTTAACGCTGGAAGATTTTGTAAGTCGCTCTTAGAAGAGCTTTGCTCGTGAGTTTATACTTCTTACTAAAAATCATAATCATACACGGTTACAGCAAAATATCTGTTACAAAACACCCAATAGATTTGTCGCTCTATGAGTATTTTGCGCTAGAAGACACGGCCCTCTACACATGCTCCATTGGGCATCAATGGCAATTTTCGATATTGCGATTACATTCGGACCGCGCCCCTTTAAAACAAATACATTGGGTGTTCTCTATTGATTAATCATCAAAAGTAAATTTGACATTTTCACGCTTTACATACCTGTGAGATGTGAGTATCAAGGTACGTCCACTGGCGCGTACTTTCTCTAGGGTATCCCACAGTAACCTTCGAGCTACAGGATCCATACCCGTCGTGGGTTCATCAAGGAAGATAATCGGAGGATCTCCAACCAGAGATATAGCAGTGCTTAGTTTTCTTTTGTTACCACCACTAAAATGTTTACCATGTGTTTTGAATATATATTATTTTCAATAATATTTACTACAGTCTCACTCCATGGACTTACTTGTAATGTAACTATAATGTCCTGACGTGTACATGGTAGTTTTGACCACCAAATCACTCCCAAAAAAACTAAATATCGTGATAGAATTTATCTGTACAAATCATGTAAAGTGCTACTGGTTTACCTCAGGTCACCACATTGTTTGTCTATGTGATCCTGCAGAAGGAGATTCGTAACAAGCATCACAACGACCCGAGGTATTTGTGTTTCATCTATCCCTCTCAGACGTGCAAACATCGCTAAAGTCTCACGGACCGTCATCTGTTCTATCACAGCGTCAAACTGTGGACAATATCCGAGTTTTTGCTGCACCTACAAAAACACAAAACAAAAATGAATTTGCTATCTTAAGCGAATATATTCATTGAGCTACAAAAATTAGGACTGTTCAGAATAATGTCAATTATGCTTTATCAATTATTCTTTGCGTCTCAATTTTGCGTCTCAATTCTTGAAGAATGCTTTCTATCAATTGCAAATCAATTGATACCAATGTGCATACCTGTTCAATACTGTTTTTGACACTATATCCATCTAAGAAGGCATCACCTGAAGAAACACTCTCATCTCCCGTCATCATTTTGAAGGTTGTTGTTTTCCCTGCGCCATTAACACCAAGCAAACCAAAGCATTCCCCTTGTGGTATGCCCACCGACAATCTGTCCACAGCCAGAAAAGTACCATAGAATTTTCTTAGTTCCGAAAGAACAAGTGAGTTTCCTTGTTTGTGCAAATCAGCCAAACTTGTATTCATGATGCGCATTTTTTCAGCAATAACATCGGAATCTTGTTCAATGGACTTGGCTCTTTGGAGTGTTCTAGATGTAACAGGAATGTCTTCTGTTGGTGCCTCATTGTGTGCTGACTTTGAACTTTCCATCACTTTCTGCCAGAAGGACTTAGTGACGCCAAATTCCAGAAGAAATATGCAAAACAAATAGAAAGTTCCTTGGACTGCCAAAAAGACGATGGCACGTCCAATTCCAGGATAATCAAAGGAAAAGTAATCCGTGTGAAGTGCACAGAAGTCTTCACAGTAAGGACCTGAAACAAGGAGAGCACATTTGAGTATTTTGGTTTCAAAAATATAAGCATGCAAAGACAGCGACAAAGAATTGGTGATCTGTTATACTGTAAGATAATAGTACATGAAGCGTTTTAATTTTGGTATTTTCCAGTAAAAGTTCCTAAAGAGATCAAACATTTCCATACACAGTTTAGGAGGGTACAAGCAATGTATTTTAAAGAAAACGGGCCGTTAAATACTTTCAAAGGTTTGGAAAAGGAAATGATCAGAAAACTTGGTAACAGCAAAGAAATAATAGAAGTGAGACCAAAATGCCACACACTGATATCAACCTTTTCGAGGGACGATGAATGAAATAGTTAACCGACGGATAGTACCGTGTTACCGAAACCCGTAAAAGAAACCAGTTCACTACTTACCCCTGCAACTACAGTCATCCTCTATTTAATTATAAAGATTAGGTCGGACTTATCTCTTGGTATGGTTATGTGTACAGTTCAGGAAATACATATAATTTAATTAACAGTGGAGTTTCATGCTGCGTTTGCTGTATTTTTCAATCCCATAACAAAGAGAATCTCTTCCTTTGATTGGTCTTAATGTCTAAATTAAGAAGATGTAAGACAATTTTCTACTCTTAATTCTTAAGTTATGGGCACTATGTATGAAATGAAAAACTGCATCTACTTGGGCAACAAGGACTGCTTTTGTTGGTGGTCACAGCCGTAAGAGGACACCACACATCCATGTCGTACGCCTCCTCCACTGGTTGACAGGTCTTCTTGTTTTCATAGTTAACGTAGACATTTTGAATTGAAATGCCGAAACAGTAGTTTGGAAGAAAGATGAAAAACACCCATTCTAACGCTCTACCAACTTCGACCACTCCCAGTTGGGGTATACTCAGTATTAAAATAAGCATGATGGCCGTCATTCCTAAAATTACAATAACAATATTTAGTTTATATGTTGATACGTCATAAAAATTACTTTAAACCTTAATATTGCAGAAGCTTTAATTAGCTCTTTAGGATCTAATGAGTGAAATGACAAAAACTGTTTCGGCGAATTTTCATCAAATGGTCTAAAAGTGCGTGGTCATGTAATGACGTATTGTCAAGAAATTCATTCCAAAGAATTCAGAAGTAAATTGAAATCCAGTTGGGTAAATTGAAGTACGTCAAAGAGTAGGGTATACTTGTTCGATGTACTTTGTCGACATTTTTAAAGACCCAAGCATTAAAGACAGATATAATACCCTAATTTTAGTTTATGTGTTTTCAAGTTAGCGTACATGTACATGCCAGAATGAAAAGATTCAGGCTCGCCACTGTAAAGATTAACTTACATGTCTACATAGACGTGCAAAAACTGAAAACAAATTGTATGCTGATCATTTACCTGTGAATATGTTGAGAACTGTGACCCAGACGTAAGCACTGGATGGTACAACGAACATATGCGACAAGAGATACGAGAAGGGCAGAATGGCGTAGCCGTACATAATCATTATGAAAAACACTATCCTGTAAAAATATATCAATACAATATGAATAGCAATATAACATGTTGGCATTATGTACTTTTTACTAATAACTGATTGTTAAATTTATATATATAACAATAATACTCATTTTTCATTCTCAAAAAAAATCAAGGTAAGTCAACTTTCCATATGTCAATATGTCATGCATAGTCCTTACATATTACACAGACACTAATGCTTCTAATAACTCAAATTTTGGTCTTATCAATTAACTTCATGATTTCAAGACGAGATTCAAATGGTTATAAGAGTCTTAATATGTCTAAATTAATAAAAATTCCCTGCTTGTGTAAAAATTAGGAATCCAATATTCTTGACCAGAGGATGCAATTCCTATCAATTTTGGAACAACAGATCAAAAGCATGGCGTGAAATTTTAATGTTATCTCATTTGTTCTGTACGTTTCCAAATTGATAGGAATTTCAGGAACTCGACTCTTTTTCAAATGGACATCGATTTCCACGACTATTTTGTATCAAACAAATCAGAAAAGCGCTTTACTTACAGAAAGTTTCCATCATTTACAAATGCTTCGATGTCGAATATGACGAAAACGATGATCATCGCAATGCACGGTAAAATATAGCAGATATAATCGTAAATAAATGCAGACAACCAGTAATTTATCGCATTAAGACCAGATACGAATTGGAGATGTTTCGATTTTGACTCCCTTTCTTTGACCAGGAAGATCACGAATGTTCCAACCTACAACGCAAGCAAAGACATGGTTCTTGCCATGGCGAAAACAGATATTTGCCAGTGTGACAAAAATAGCTTTTTTTTGTTATATTTTGGTAAAAATGGCAAATTATTGAAAAATTGAGTATATTATCATGAATATTTAGAAAATTTTAGCACATCAAAGTGAATCCTGGTTGTTCGGTGGTACTTGCATTACTTTCATGGTTATAGATTCTATATTAAAGCTCAAATATTTTTAGGCAATAAAAGAAGTCATGATCTGATTGAGAGTGTATTGCGGAAACTTTGCATGAAACATATAACCTACCAGGTTTGCAATGCTAAAATGTTACTTTATGGGTTGTTAATTTCCTTCAAATTTAACAGAATACAGTTTTTGCCACTTTTTGCCAGTATTTGCCAGCAAAAAATGGCAAAAACAGGTTAAATCCAGGTTTTTGCCACCTGTGCAGCAAAAGCAGGTTTTTGCCGGCAAAAAGCCAACCCTGTCACAAATCAAGCGTAACTTACTTGATAGTACTCCTATTCAGAGTGGGCATTTGCCATTTTAATTAAGATTCGAATTATTACAGTGCAATCCGCTTAGCTCGACATCGCTAAACTCGTTTTGTCATTAGATCAAACTTTTTTCTTTGCCATCCCATACCTTTAAGAAGCGTTTTAATCTCTTAACTCAAACTCCGTTTACCCGACCTTTGTTCGTGGCTCCTTTGGAGTTCGAGTTAAGCGGGTTGCACTGTATTTGAAAGCATACCAAGAAAGCCATGCCGAACATAACGTTAGAAGAAACCATAAACGACCATCCAAAATCACTGGCTGCCTCCTCCTCCGCCTTCTGGGCCTCAGATTTTGGTAATGGATGATTCGTTGTTTGAATGAAGAAATTTTCAAGGTGAGATACACCAGCAGTAAAGTACTTCAGCAAAGCGTTATCCATTAAACTCAGAGTGATGGCCGGTGTGTGATACGCTTGATTCATAAAAAGACCTGAAATCATGATAAAAAAATTGTTTAAATGCTAAAAGGTAATTTTATGTCATGGTAACAGCTGATAAATGCTTATGCAAATCTTTAATTGTTTAGTCCTGTCATGAACATAAAATGTTGACCTAATGAGTGAAAAGTTCTAGGAATGTCTGTATTCAAACATTAAATTAAGAATACATTACTATGATTTATTTTCAGTTCAGATGTTTCTCCAGCAAAACCACCAAAACAAAGCAATTAACTAATTTATGGAAATTGGGTTCTATTTCTTGGGAAGTCCCATTCCAGATATTCTTATCTATAAGTTAAGAAATGAAATATATACCTGTTGAACTGTGCGACACATTTTCCCCTTCATCCAGAATACCACCGACCAGATAGTAATTATTGTATGCATCACGGTCTCTGGCACCAATTCCCGCTATGTATTCAGAAATATTTATGTATCCAGTTTCGTTATTTACGTAGACAGGAGTTGATCCCCATGCTTCTGTTGCTTTTACATACCTGAAGAGGTTAAAATAGTTTTCAGCACTATTTATGTACGTACAATGTATGCCATTCGAATACAGTGATTTTCAAGGTTAATTTAATTACTCTTGCCAATCATTGTGACTACAGAATTCACGGCGTATCTATCTCAGATCATTAAATTACTATCAAATATTTAACGTCCCCCGACAATTGATTTTCAATTGAAGTTCATGCTGGGTGATTGAAACTCTTTTGAAATAAAACTGATAGATATTTAATGATCTGTTATACGAAAAGCAGAGCATGAATTGACATTGTTCTAATTGGTCTCGATTTTGTCTCATGGAAAAATGTCGTACCATGGCTGCAGGACAATTCCACTGTTGTTCGTCTCATATGGTGTCTTTGTGTCCTCCCAGTGAGATAAATCCAGATTGAGGGGTTCTGGAGGGCCCTTCTCCGGTAGAGTGTTGATGACAAATCCAGGTATTGTGGCCCAAATAACAGGAACCAACAGCTGTGCTATTGTCACCTTAGTTAACAAACATATTTAACAATGTCAGCAAAGCAATAACAATATCACAATAATTATTGTAGATTAAGTAATCATTTTAAAAGTAGACGTTTAAGAAAAATTGTAAGAAAAATTATTAACTATTTACCTTGATGTTGCGTTTAGAGAATATGAATCTTTTGATCATCATTGCACTGAACTGCTGCCACCATAAACTGAATCCGGTGCTTCTTCGCAGCTTCATTCCTGTTACTGTTTGATTAATTTTTTTTTAAATATAGTCTATTATTTTGTATAAATGTTTCAATTTGATTGATTGCATAGATTTAGACAGTAGTGCAATATTGATCTTAATACTTTCATTTTTAAATTTCTACGTTGCTTTCATTTATTATAAATTAGAACACTAATTATTATTTAGAACACAAAAAACACAGATATAGATTGTGCAGAAAAAGCTGTAGAGAAATACAAAAAAACATACATCAAAAAAGGAAAAATAATAACCTGATCTAAAAGAACCTGGAGAGAGAGTACCGGGAGTATGTTTAGGCTGATCTCGTGATGGCTCATCTGAGAAATCATAAGAATGTGACACTAAAGTCAAGAGATCGAAAAAATAAAAGAGTAAATAAATGGATACATAACTCAGAAACTCTAGCAAAGTATGAGTTTGGTCAAATAAGTAACACACACATGTATGTAAGAATATTCAGAAAAAGGAAGGAAAGAAAGAATCAGAATCACAAAGTAAATAAAGGAATCTCCAACACCCAACATTAAGTAAGGTCCGGAAAAAGCCAAAAAAGCATGGACATAAGATAAGTCACCATTTCCCGAAAATATTGCTCTATTCATGGCCAATATATTTTTGGAAATTCTGAAGAATGTGGGAAATAAAACATTCATAAGCTAAGTATGTACATCCCCATTATGAGAACCCGTATCTGACATATAAATCTACCTAGGAACAAAGTGCACAGATGATAAATATACATATTACAGTTACTGAAGTGGAATTTACTCTTATTTTTCTGACACAGGGGAGTAGTCTCATTATAAAACTTCACATTATTGGGATCAACACTAAATTTCACAGACTTTTCCGTTGATTCCTCGGTATTTTCTAATGAGAAAAGAATGTGTACAGAGAGTAAATCACAAGGTGTTTCCCTCAAGTTTATAAATTTAATACATGTCTGGAGTGTTTTGTTTCTGTTAATTAGACAATCTTTTAGCTGTGGTCACAACTAAAATTTTAGACAAGAATGATTTATTAGCTCAGGACAAATCTGTACTTAATTTTTAATTTTAGAGTCCATGATTACTAAATTCTTGACGCAATTCTTACTTTTTCCGTCGAATCCTCCATTGTAATCTTCAATTGGTTGTACAAATCTTTTGATGCCGTTTTCTTCCCCTCTGTGGTCTATGTAAGTGTTTCCATAGTCAGGAGCAGGCTCAATTGTCCCAGCATGTTCAAACGAAGCGTTTGCAATACCATTCATTGCCATGTTCTTGCGTTTTCCTTTATCTTCAGTGTTGTCTAACAGTGAGTGTATGTTTTCGTCAGCTATCTCCCCGACCCTGTAAATATTAATATTGTCAATGAAAGTATGTCAATGAAATTGTCTGGCATGCTTCCCTAAAATTTATAAACAAAGAATTATCCTACCTAATGAAAACCTCTTCCATGGTTGTGACAGAGGCACCAAAACTAGCAATACCCAATTCTTTTTTGTTGCTTTCCAGATTGAGAAACAAGGCTTCGAACTGGTGAGAACTTTCATTTGGCAGGACAAAGGATAGTTCAGCACTGATGTTACTCTCCACTTTTGCCTCTGGTACATAGTTCTTGACGGTGCCAATCAATCTGTCAACATTACAGTAGGGTTCCTTCACCATAGTCATGTGGTAACCAACACCTAAAACAAAAACTTCTGAATATGTAACATGCAACATGTGTAATCCAAATTCAACTTAATTTTTAGACAAAATGTTCAATATCAGTGATCTGACTAAGAACTTTAAACTTTGTATTAAAAGAGTGTTTCATTCCAGTTGAGTTTACAGATTTGTGGCTAAAATTGAGAAATACACATTGCACGAACCGTATTTGTTTTTGAGGAAGAGGGAGGATCCAGCACATTGTACGACACCTTCAGCCATGATTGCAATCCGGTCTCCAAGTAAGTCTGCTTCATCCATAAAGTGTGTTGATAACAGGATGGTTCTTCCTTGTCTCTGACTCTAATTACGGAAAACAAATTGCTAGTACCAGAAAACTTTAACTTAGACTAATTGTAAGCAGCGTACAAGGCCACATGAATGTAGTTTAGGTTTTGCTGTATGGTGGTTAATTCATCTCTGCATGGCAGAGACCGCTGAGGCTCCTGTATACATTATAAGTGCCAGGGAGGCGAGAGTCAGACAATGCAATAATCCTGTTAGTAGGTCTTCCGTATCTGCCCTCAACGTTATGTTGATGGTTATAATATATTCCTACATTTGAAAAAGCACGCATGCGAAGGATTACCTGCAAAATGTCCCATGTTTGTCTCCTTGCCTCCGGGTCCATTCCGGATGTGGGTTCATCCAGTATGACAATCTGAATATATCATTACATTTAAAAGGTAACTGATCGTTAGATTAACATTTTATACTTTACTATTTTTCATAAAAAGTATTAAGTGTAAAATAAAAAAAATCATATGATTTGGTATCACTCATACCTTAGATCTATTTATGAGGGCAATTCCAACGGAAAGTTTCCTCTTCTGACCTCCAGACAATGTACTGGCCGCCTTATCAATCTTTGACCCCAGTTTGAGTAGTTCAATCATATCCTGCACTTCTTTCTCCACTTTATCCCTAGGACATCCCTTCAGCTAAAATCAAAATCCAATATTCGTTTTGGTCGACATTATAAAATCACTAAAAATGTCCGCTTATGAGTGTGCAACATTTTTGGGGCAAACTTCTATTAATGTCAATGACTGAATTGTAAACGTGCATACCTGAGCGTAGAACAGTAGATGTTCTTTGACAGTCATGGTATCAAACAGTACATCGTGCTGTGGGCACATTCCAAGACTTTCTCTAACTTTTTTCATATCTTTTCTGATATCGTACCCACTAACAATTGCCGTTCCACTGGTCGGAGGAATCAAACCTAAAGAAAAACGTAGCTTGTTGAAAGAGTTAGTACATAGGGTGTAATTCCTATTTCTAGTTTGGAACAATAGCACATCAAAGGCACAGCGTAAAATCCTTTCTTTCTCTCCTTTGTTCACTTCGTTTCCAAAATGATAGAAATTTCAGGAGATGCTGGTTTTTTTTCTTCATTCTTGTGGTTTTTATTTTTATAATAACGATCATATTGGTGTTACATGCCTTTTCATTTGCTTAACATACAAACTTGACATCAACTGGACAATAACCATACTAAACCTCTGAACACAAAACCAGCATACCAGTTAACATGGACATGGTCGTTGTTTTTCCTGCTCCATTGTGTCCCAGTAAAGCTGTAACTTGTCCCTCGAACATGTCCAACGTGGTTCCTGCTACCGCTAATTTAGCTTTGCCATTTCGTTTGAATTCCTGAAAGTTAATTAGTGTCTTATCATGCTATTTGTCAACTTTTGAGTGTTTGGATTCAATTGTTTTATTTGATGTTTATTTTTCTTGACTGGACTGCTTGCATCTTTTGCTTGAACATAACAATTTAATACATATAGTACCTCCGATAATGTCAGTTTTACTAACCTTTCTAAGTTGTCTGATTTTAATACCAGCAATTATTCCTCGTGGATTTCTTTCAAAGTTTTCCGAATCAACATGCCCGTTCATTTCCATTTCTTCGTCAGCAACTTGTCCTTTTCCTGAGCTGCCACACCAATACTGCTTCTGTTGGAACGATGAAGGAACTTGGAGATGGTAGAAAATGCGCCTTTCACTAATACATACATACCAGTGTATGTTCATAATGTAACTCTAAACGTATTTAAATTATTTTTTATCTTTTGTTGGCAACCATCGTAGTCACTTATTGTGGGACCAGTCCCTTGCGATTTTGGAGCCACTGGTTCTCCTATTTTCAATTTTAGGCATGCTCAGTTTTCCCTGGATAACCACTATCCACTTCAAGGCGGTCACCCATCTCTGAATTATTTACACTTTAACTTCAGCTAAAAAAAACGACACTGTGTAAAACAATTATAATATTTACTGTAACAAAGAAATAAGGAGGCTGTGGTAAACCGTATTCTCCTGGGAAAACGTTGTCAATGTACCAGGCTATGATACCATATACCACACAGTCGACTAACATCATTATCATAGAATACATCATAGTCCAATCCTCATCTACAGTTGACGCTCTGTGAAAGTTTGTCCATTTAAGTCCAATACCTAAAATAAATGATTAAGTTTAACGGACAATTTTTTTCATGCTTTGATTTTGTGCCAAAAATTCAGTTTTGAACCACTTGTGAACCAATGTTAATTCCCATTTACTTTGTGCTCATGCTTGATATTAGAACAATATAAATTCACAATGGGTTTTTGTTTTCATAAAAAGATAAGGCGTGGAATTCGATTTTTTGGAAAAGATCAATGACGGATCCAGGATTTTCCGAACGAGGGGGGGGTGGCCGGCCCGTAGGGAGGGGGCACGAACACAATTTTCACTTATTTTAGCAAAAAATTTGGGAAAACAGAAAAAATTCTGGCCATGGGGGTGCGCGCCTTCCGCGCCCCTAAATCAGCCAATAAAGATCTGTGCCCAATATGTTAAGAACACTACATTTTTAATGACCGATATTAATTTATACTGTCATTTTATTGTACTTGTCGCAATACTATCGATTAAGAGGTCAGAATGGAGTAGGCTATTAAATTTTATTACCACTCACCTGACGTTTCATATTGTACAAATTGTATACATGCAAAGGACATTGCAATATTATTCAACAGGGACAAACCAAACTTAGAACCCAGAGTCAGTGTGTCGTAACTTGGCTCTATGAAGAAGTAAGGAATGTAGGTTCCGAAAAAGATAACTGCCGCTGCTGCAGCTGCAGTACTTGCTGTAAAAGAAGGGTAAATCGCAAGCTTAATTCCATCAACAAACAGAAAGTCACAGCAAAATAAATGAAAAGCGGCAAAGATAGTCGTAAATCGGTGATCTAAATACTTGAAAAAAAAATTAAATATCTGTGATTCAGTAGCAGGCTGTGTTAGATACTCAGGCTTTGGGTGAGATAACAAAAATGAAGTCTACTTACACCTAGAAAATAAGGTTGAAATTGCAAACGCAAACATAATGGTTGAAGTGGCATACATCAGCAGGAACATGAATAGTAACGAAGGATCACTCAGGTTGATTATAGCTCCGTTTCCAAAGTCAATTGTCAATAGTAAAGTCATCACCGTGATGGAAACCAACATAAACCCAAGGTACTTAAGGAACCATGCAATCCAGGACAAAGAAGGATTCAGTCCCATCATCTTCATCAACTCCTAGTAATTAAAAATTCATGCAGTTAGCGGCGGGAACATGTTTCGCATTTATTCGAATTTAAACATCCTCTCGAATGGAAACACCCCTATTTCGGATGGAAATTAATTTGATAAATGTTTGCCACTTTACTGACAGTTAAATTTAGCCTCATGCTATCAATAGCTTTCATTTATGTTCAAACCTTTTTGGCTGACCAACAATATCTTGATCCTTTTATTCTCCCCCCCCCCCCTCCCCCTCTTCAAAATTTGGTCTGAGCCACTGGGTGCTTCTTGTCGAGTAAATCCGTTTTCTCATGTCAAAACACTGATCACTTCAAATGAATAGGCAAATTAGCCTAATTAGGTGACCTAAATATAACTGGGAAAAATCTTGAACTTTCGTCTCTTTTCTCGCACCATTCTTTCAGTAATTTATTACAACTGAATAATGTAGCTCTTACCTTTAATCTGCTCTCCTTTTCAATTACTATGTCTTTTACAACTGACGGTGCAGTCACGATGAAGGATAAAAGAAACAGTAACGGTAGGTATGACTGGAGAGCAACAACAAAGTAATCTTCCACGTAAGGAGGGTATGGATATCTCTGTAAGAAAACTGATACGTTCTCCTGAGCAGGATTGACATTTAATTGGTCGATAATTCCTTCGTCGATGGCATGCTGCAGAGTTAGGAACCCCTCTTCATAGTAATCTATTAAGAGTTTTCAAATAATAGTGTCAGACCCTTTTTCTCGAATGCAGAAATTAAAGCTGAAAGATCCAGTCTAATAGACCGGTTTTGTGCGTGCAGAGTCATTTGCAATTGGGAGCTGGAACAGTCC